>ML327946.1:0-47194 GCA_005239505.1 Nicotiana paniculata | reverse complement strand
TCCTTCTAGAATGAAGCGACAAAAAAAAGTCATGGTTTCGTGTGATGAAGTACTGAAGGTGAATCCATACATTGTGGTCTACACTAAAGAATGTGATGAAGACGAAGAAAGTGTGGGTTCTTCATATCATGTTACTGCACAAAGCGAGCAAGGTGTTTTATCTCTAATGGAGGATGATGAGAAATTGGACGATGTTTCACCATGTTATCACATATCCTTCAATGATAGGGACCCTCAAGAAGATGAAGATACGAAAGATGATCCCCCAGAACTTGAATAAGGGATGAAGGCAATGGTTTATGCCTTAAAAGAAGTTAACCTTGGCGCTGATGAAGAACCAAGACCCACCTACCTAAGTGCTTTACTAGAAACTGACGAAGAAAGCACTTATATTGAATTACCCAAGGAGTTTAGGGATGTCTTTTCTACGAGTTACAAAGAAATTTCTGGCTTCGACCCTAAAGTGGCATACCATCACCTTGCGGTCAAGAATGGCGCTCGTCCTGTTAAGCAAGCTCAAAGGCGTTTTAGGTCGGACTTGGTTCCCTTGATTGAAACCGAAGTTAACAAACTCATCAAAGCTGGCTTTATTCGTGAAGTTAAATACCCAACATGAGTTTCAAGTATTGTCCCTGTAAGGAAGAAATATGGCCAGATTCGAGTGTGCGTTGACTTTAGGGATCTTAACAATGTGTGTCCGAAAGATGAGTTCCCGCTTCCCTTTCCAGAAATGATGGTCGATGCTACTACTGGGTACAAGGCAATGTCATTTATGGACGGTTCATCAGGCTATAACCAAATTCGCATGGCGCCAAAAGATGAAGAGCTTACTGCATTTCGTACCCCCAAAGGTATTTGTTGCTACAAGGTAATGCCTTTTGGCTTGAAGAACGTTGGTGCTACTTACCAAAGAGCTATACAGAATATCTTTGAAGACCTTCTCCACAAGAATGTCGAATGCTATGTTGATGACTTAATGATGAAATCAGGAAAGAAAAGCGACCACTTGAAAGACCTGAGAATGGTGTTTGAGTTGCTCCGGAGATACCAACTTAGGATGAATCCATTAAAATGCGCCTTTGGAGTTACCTCCAGAAATTTTCTGGGTTTCATTGTCCGACATCGAGGTATTGAAATAGATCGAGATAAAGTAGATACAATCTTGAAAATTCCTGAACCCCGCAATATTCATGAATTGATAAGTCTGCAAGGAAAGCTAGCATACCTTAGGAGATTCATCTCAAACCTAGCTGGGAGGTGCCAACCATTCAGCCGCCTTATGAAGAAAGGTGTCCCTTTCAAATGGGACCAAGCGTGTAGCAATGCCTTTGAGAGAATTAAATCCTACCTGATGAAGCCTCCAGTTTTGGCAGCCCCTATACTTGGAAAGCCGCTGACACTATACATTTCAGCACAAGAAAGGTCTGTTGGAGCACTGTTGGCCCAAGAAAATAGTGAAGGGAAAGAAAACTCCCTTTACTACTTGAGAAGGATGATGACACCAAATGATTTGAATTATTCGCTAATTGAAAAGTTATGTCTGGCTCTAGTCTTCTCAATCCAAAAGTTGAAGCACTACTTTCAAGCTCATGTCGTTCGTTTGGTTTCTAGAGCAAATCCCATCAAGTTCATGATGTCAAAACCTGTCCATAGTGATCGACTAGCAAGGTGGTACCTCCAGTTTCAACAATTTGAAATTGTGTACATCCCACAAAAGGCTATAAAAGGACAAGCATTAGCGGACTTCTTGGCAGATCACCCTATACCTGATGATTGGGAGCTAACTGACGAACTACCTGATGAGGACGCCATGGTCATTGAAGTTCAGCCTCCATGGAAGATGTACTTTGATGGTGTTGCACATCGCGGAGGAGCTGGTGCTGGCGTAATATTTGTCACTTCTCAAGGTGAAGTTTTGACCTACTCTTTTATGTTGACGCATCTAACAACGTTGCTGAGTATCAAGCACTAATACTTGGGCTTGAGATGGCTATCAAAATGAAGCAGTTGCAATTTCAATTTTCAAGTCCTTGGTGACTCTCAGTTAGTGGTCAATCAGCTTCTGGGTAGTTACGAGGTCAAGAAGCCTGAACTACGCCCATATCATGATTACGCAAAAAATTTAATGGGGTGGCTCGGTAATGTGACTATTCAGCTTGTGCCAAGAAAAGAAAATAAGAAGGTTGATGCTTTAGATGCCCTAGCTTCATCATTAAACCTGCATGATCAAGCACAGGTTACTGTCTGCCAAAAATGGGTAGTACCGTTGCCAAATGAGGATGAAGGTGAAGAAAATTAACTCAAGCATCTTGTCATTTTTTCTGAAGTTGATAAAGAAGAATGGCGACAACCCATTACCGACTACTTATGCTATGGGATACTTCCAGAAAATCCGAGGAGAAGAATTGAAATCTGTCGTCGTGCACCTCGCTTCCTTTACAACAAAGATACTCTATACAGAAGGTCGTTCGAGGTAGTACTCTTGCGATGCTTAGGGGAAGAAGAAGCAGTCCAAGCTTTGCAAGAGGCACATTCTGGGGTATGTGGGTCATACCAGTCTGGACCAAAGCTCCACTTCCATATAAAAAGGATGTGATATTATTGGACAACGATGGTAAAAGATTGCTTGGACTATGCTCGAAGATGCAAGGCTCGTCAACTCCATGCGAATTTTATTCATCAACCTCCTGAAGTGTTGCACCCGACTGTTGCATCCTGGCCATTTGACGCTTGGGAATTGGATGTTGTTGGACCACTGCCAAAGTCCTCTGGTGGGCACCTATACATCTTGGATGCAACTGAATACTTCTCAAAATGGGCTGAAGTTGTTGCTCTTAAGGAGGTGAAGAAGGAAAATGTTGCAATTTTCATCTGAGTAAACATTATCTATCGATTTGGCATTCCTCATTCCTCATTTCATCTGAGTAAACATTATCTATGATGAACAAGATTTGTGAACTCTTTGGCTTCAAGCAACGTAACTCTTCTATGTACAATGTTGCCGCCAATGTTCTAGCTGAGGCATTCAACAAGACACTATGCAACTTGTTAAAGAAACTCGTCTCCAAATCCAAACGGGATTGGCATGACCGTATGGAGGAAGCTCTGTGGGCATATAGTAAAACTCACTGTATGCCAACACAAGTGACCCTTTATGCACTCGTTTATGGAGTTGAAGTCGTCTTTCCACTTGAGCGTCAAATACCTTCATTACGACTGGCTATTCAAGAAGGGATCACTGCAGAAGAAAATGCTCGACTTCAATTAGCAGAGTTGGAGGCTCTTGATGAGAAGATGTTGGAAGCTCAACAGAGTCTTGAATGCTATCAAGCTCGATTGTCTCGCGCCTTCATTAAGAGAGTTCGCCCGAGATCCTTTCAAGTAGGAGATCAAGTCCTTGCCATAAGAAGACCCATTATTACTTCTCATAAACCTGTAGGGAAGTTCAATTCAAAATGGGATGGGCCGTATGTCATGCAAGAAGCTTATTCAAGTGGGGCTTACAAGCTGGTTGATGCAGATGGCATGAGAATCGGCCCTATCAATGGCAAGTTTCTGAAGAAGTATTATCCTTGATGTGCCTGATCCTTGACGCATTAGCCTAAACTGCATGTTCCTACACTCCTGGCCCACATGAGTCTAAACTGTGTACGGCCCACCTAAAAATAAAAAAAATAATAAAAAAAGAGTTCGCTAGGTTGAAAACCTCGAAAGAGGCGACCTAGGCAAAAGTTAGGACATATAAAAAAAAGTACACATTACGAACTACGATATGACTTGATCCTCTTCACTGAGGTACGTAGGCAGCTTAGAGTTTCATTTTGAGTTTAGTCACATGAGTTCAAAAGATACATAGTGCCCCCATCGTGTTTGAATAAAGTACAATGAAATGTAATCCATTCAACCACCACTTGAAAATCGAGTTGAGATACCATTGTCTGTTAAACTTTGGGTCCCATTTGATTTAAAGAGGGCAAGTTGCTATGGTAAATTGGTGTCTTCAGCGAAATGATTAATATAATTTTCGAGGTTTTCGAGCATTTGCATTGAAGTCCGGGGATCCGTTATGCCTTCACGTTCGCCAAACCTTCAAGTTATTTTGGTCAACCTTCATGACATTTCAAATTCAGTGAGACTTGGACCCAAGATATTTGGTGAGAATGAATCTCTTGAATTTCATTTTTTGAAAATTAAAAAGGGCCTTACAATCTCGAGGCTTACACACCAAGATACAAAACATTGTGGTGAAGTCGCGCTAATATGGAATTGTCGGCATATCAGGAATCGAAATTGACTTCAAAATATTATCTGAAGCTATACTTTAGGCATTAAGTTTTGAATTTTGGATATGTTATAGATTTAGAAGTTATGTTTCCAATGGATTAAATGGTTCGGGATTTCGACATTCCTACATCAAGATACAAATATTTTGGTGAAGTTGTGAAAATCTGAAACTATCAGCATGTCGGAATCTAAAGTTAGATTCAAAATAATATCTGGGATGATTCGCAAAGTGTTTGATTCCGAATTTTGGATATGTCTTATATTTTAAAGTCTAGTTTCCATGAAATTAAATGGTTTATGATTTCGACGTTTTTACACCAAGATATAATTTGTTTGGTGAGACTGCACAAATCTGAAACTATCAGCGTGTCGGAATTTAAAGTTAGATTTAAAATAATATCTGGGATGATTATCAAAGTGTTTGATTCCAAATTTTTGATATGTATTAGATTTTGTAGTCTAGTTTCCATGAAATTAAACGGTTCATAATTTCAACTTTTCTACACCAAGATATAAATTTTTTTGGTGAGACTGCGCAAATCTGAAATTTTTAACGTGGTGAAACCTAGAGTGTTGATTCTGAAGGTGTTTCATTCTATGTTTTGGATATGTTTTATATATTGAAGTCTAATTTTTGAATCAAACGGTTCATTATTTGGACTCTCCCACTATAAGATATGAATCTTTCGTTACGAGTATGTAAAGCTAAAAATTATGCGACCAAGATAAATGTCGGGCAATGTAAAGCAAAAGACAAGCAATCTGATTTAAGATGAAATAAATATCCACTAGCTCAACCTAACACAAGGATAAAAGGGGATATATTCTAATAGCCTAATCTAACAAAACTTATAGTTGATCAATTCTTGACAGCTAGTCTCCAGGTTCTTCTTCTTCTCCTCCAAATTGGCCGAATCTTCATCAGTCAGCAAATTTACCTTGTCATATGAAGAAACCTCGGTCTCGGCAGCTGAAAATTTTGCCTGAATCTCTTCAATATCCTTTTGAGTCGCTTCTATAACACCTTCGAGGTTCTCCCTCTCTTGTTGTAATGTCTGCAATTTCTTCACAACTCTCTTCAGTTTCTTTTCACTAGAGGAAACTTCTTTGACTTTCTCACTTGCTTCAAGTTTGAATGATTCAAGACGCTCCCTAAATTTGGAAATCATCTCCAACTTCTCATGTTGACTGGTCTTATCAGCCAAATTGGATCGCTCTTGGTCATATGAGGCAGCGAGCTCGAAAAGAGAATCCAGTAAACACTCTAATGGAAAAGATCTAAAATATTCACCTTTTTCATATCCTCAAAAATCTCAGTAATTTTCTCCCTATAAGATGAGAGCAGTTCTGCACGAGTCTTGGAGAGTCTATTGCAAATATCCTCCTAAAGTCCCAAGACGAATTCCTTTTTGCGATTAAAGACAATGCTCCTTCCTTCAAAAATAGATATTGCTATGTTTTTCATCGGTGGGACGCGATTTATCTCATTTAGAGTTTTTTGGTTTAGGGCTCTGTCATGAGGAATAGATCATACCCTTGGAGGTGACTTCACTTTAGATGTAGGCCTTCTAATAGATTCATCACTCACTTGCGGCTGGTCATGTGGGGATACCACTGGATGCCCAATGGCATTTAACTGCATAAGGAAAGGAAAAGAAAGTGAATGATTTTTTAAAGCCATTCGTTCGCTAAAAAATAAATAAAGAAATAAAAAGAAAGGGCAAGGTGATTGTATTTTACCTCCTTGTTACAAGCTGTAAGCGTTCTTGAGGGACTATCAACACTTGAAACCTCTAAGATCTCTACTAGGTTAGGCCGTTTCCTTTTCCAATTTTGATCTTCATTGGTGCTCTGACTTGTATCATGAGGAACTTGCGTGCTAAATCGAAGAACTGGAAGGTGCTTCTCTAAATCCGCTGAAGTGCACACCACCTCTTTCAAAACCGCCTTTGAGGATTTAAGCTTTCTTTTCTTATGTTGTGTAGCTACTTTTGTGATTGGAGTGCGTGGCTCTTTAAATTTTGGGAGCGTCTTTCCAACACTTTGATCTTCACCTCCTAAGGGAGTAGTAGACTTTAGCCCAACATTGTCTACCCAAGCTGGTAAATTATTCTTGAGAAACTTCACATGCACTTTCTCCCACCAAGACGTATAATTGGTGGAGAAAGGCTTCTCCACAGGATCGCTCGTTGGGGGGAAAATCGCGCGTGACATAGACCGATACAGTGTGCAAATCCTCCAAAATCTGAGTCCTTCATCTAGAGAGGCATTACGGATATCATTCTCCAAAAAATCGGGGACGTTCTGATAAAACCCAAATTGACGACCAAACCGATGAGGAGTATAGGGCTCGATGATGAATGAGCTACCATACCTCAAAGGGATGTAATTAAAACGTAGGCTCATGAAGTAATTTGACTCTAACTCTTGAGGGGCATCGTTATCCACATAATAGTAAGGACGAGAATTGGTTAACATTGTTGGTGTCCAAACTATATCCTCCCCAGTGTGGATGCGTTTTCTCGCATCCTTCCCGTCAAAGTACCTCGCAGCTCCCTTTCCTGAGTATGCCACCATCAAAGGGACAGACGGAGCCTTAGCAAGTGGATAATGGGTTTTGAAGTAATGTGCAAGCCAGCCGTAAACATAATGAATGGGAAAAAAAACTTTGACCTGATCAAGTTGGGAAGAACACGAAATCTTATTCAAACCATGATAAATACTCGTCAAAACTGGGACCGCAAGGCTATTCTTTCGCCCGCCTGCCATCGTGCTTGCCATCTTAAAAGTCTCAGGACGAATGAAGCTTTCTACCTTGGGAAACACAAAGTCACATAGCCAAATTAATAAGAATGCTTCTACGTAAGTTTCATCTTTCTTGTCAGCCCTCACCCTAAGCTTGGAAAATATAACTTCTTGATCATTCGACCACCTCGTTGTCTCAGGAAGGACTCAGTTAGGATTATGTGTCGACTTTAGACGCGCGGATTTCTTTTCCTTTCGCAGTGGGGCAGGTTTATATACTAAGGTTTTTTTATACCAAAAATTTGTCCACTTGCTGAAAGAGACCTTTTAGTTAGCACTCGTACCTTCCTTAAGGTAATGGAAGGCAGCAAATAAATACTCGCAAGATCGAGGGATAAACCTCATCTGTTTTTCGTCCAAACCGATAAGTTCTCTTGTCTCAGGTTCCACTTCTTCATACGGAGAACCCACAATGGGCAGACCTCCAAGGATATGTAAGTCCCAAAGAGAGATAGATAGTTCCCCAACTGATGTAAGAAGCGTGTTCGTCTTGGGGCACCAAGCCTCGCAAAATGCTTGCAAAATATTCGAGTTTCGATCATAAGTGAAAAGTGATGCATAGATAGCATCATAAATCTTTGTTGTACTCAGGGTTTGTTGGCTTCCACCAAGTACATCTTCAGCCCATTCACAATATCCTGGAATATGACGATATTCGCCCTCGATTGTTGTTGTGCTTCCCCAACGTACTTCGCCTTGAATTTGCGACCTCTTAAGTTTGGAAAGGTGCTAGCAATGTTTACATGGAGACGGATTGGTGCTTGGAGAGACCACATCTTGGACAATGGATTAAAAGTTGACTTGTGCTCTAAGGTCCAGTTTTCTACATGAAGGGAGTTCCTCAAAGGAGGCCATGAGGCTGCGTACCGGCCAGCTTACAAGGCGTGAACCAAAAGCTTCATTTTTTCTATGTCATCTTCAGTCTCGATTATGAGATATATAAGTTTGGAAGAAGGTGAGGTATAGTCTCTGAAATTTTCCATCTCTCGGGCTGCAAAAAAAAATGGGGGGTCATCAAAGTCCAAATCAAGAATATTAGAATGAGCACAAAGGTGTAAATGAGTAAAATGGCCTCCGGTAGTCGGGCCACATTGAGAGTAATCTCTCCAGTAGTCGGGCCACATTGAGAGTAATCTCTCCGATAGTCGGGTCATTTTGAGAGTAATCTCTCCGATAGTCGAGTCATTTTGAGAGTAATCTCTCCTGTAGTCGGGCCACATTGAGAGTAATCTCTCTGATAGTCGGGTCATTTTGAGAGTAATCTCTCTGATAGTCAGGTCATTTTGAGTGTAATCTCTCCAGTAGTCGGACCACATTGAGAGTAATCTCTCCGGTAGTCGGGCCATATTGAGAGTAATCTCTCCGATAGTCGGGTCATTTTGAGAGTAATCTCTCCAGTAGTCGGGCCACATTGAGAGTAATATCTCCAGTAGTCGGGCCATATTGAGAGCAATCTCTCCGATAGTCGGATCATTTTGAGAGTAATCTCTCCGGTAGTCGGGCCACATTGAGAGTAATATCTCCAGTAGTCGGGCCATATTGAGAGCAATCTCTCCGATAGTCGGATCATTTTGAGAGTAATCTCTCCGGTAGTCGGGCCACATTGAGAGTAATCTCTCTGATAGTCGGGCCATGAGAGTAATCTCTCTGATATTCGGGCAGGGATGAGTACCTATCCCCTCACACCCTATGATGTTCTTCTTCATGCATGCATCATCTCGTTAAACAAGAATACATCCTTCTTGTTTGACCTACAAAAAAAAAGAATAACAAAGGAAGAAAAGCACAAGACTAGAAGAAAAAATTACTTTCGTGTTAATGCTTCTGAGTCCATAAAAATAGACTCAAATGGGTTGCAAACATTGCGAATGGATGCTCAACAAATATGAGCATGGTTTATATAGATCTCCCAGGAAGCTGATTGAAAAGTGAGATTTCAATGTGGGAATAGCTGAAATCAGTTATTGAAAAGAACTGGAATTGCTAAGGCGGAAGTACAACTGTACGGAATCTGCTTGGTTAACTCCAGTTGATATTACTTAGCTCTTCTTCAAGTTCAAGTAGGAATTGAACTTGTCAGCGCAAATTCAAGTTCTTTTCAACACAGCATTATTGTCGACGCAATACAGTAGGATCATTGACGTCATGACATGGTTAATTTTACCTTCAAAGTTATTTCAACAATAATTTTACTTTCAACAACCTGTCCCTTTCAAAGTCTAACTTAGCTGCTCGTTTGGTTTCAAGTAGGAAATATAATTTTCACAAGATTCAAGTCATAAAGTACACAATTTTCTATCATTTCATAGATATTGTGAAATGCAAATATATCACTTGAATAAGTTTTAGGGAAAATTCATAACAAAATAAATACTATGTTAATATTTCAACTCTCGTCGTTCGGAGTTGGATATGTCTAAGACCGTCGAGTCTTGAAGTATGGGGTATTTGTAGGCATGTAAATTTTATTGAATATAAATTCAATAAAATTATTTGAACCATTTTAAATATATTAGTCCAAATAAATATTATGGGCTAATTATAATTGAATTATTTATATAAGTCCAATATACATGGGTTGAATAAATAAGTCTTAATCCATTGGGCTAGCCCATTTGGTGGGGCTAAAGTGATGAGCCCAATTCATTAAGCCCAATATTTCACCTTCCTAGAGGCCCAAATAGATGTCCACGTGTCAAATGACGTGACACGCCTAGTCAAACAGAAGAGCCAATGGGATCATGACACATGTCAAAATGACAAGGCATGCCAAGTCACATTAAAGGCCAATGAAATCGCGCCACATGTGCAAGTGACATGTTCTGGCCAATCAAATACGGCCATGTCACACTTCAATTTGATTGGTCGGAAAGATTTTGTTCTTATCACAACTCCTCCCTTCCACCACTATAAATAGGGGTCTTTATAAATCAAAAAAGACCACTGTGAGTTATAACAAGAAGCAAGAGAGAGCTCGTGGATCAAACGCCAATTTCTCTACAAGTTTCAAGCTTCAAGAAATCAAGTTCAAGCTCAAGAACGAAGAACAAATCAAGGTTCAAGGAGTACGAGTTCAAATCAAAGTTCGTGCTAGTTGAATTCAAGATCATCATTCGTGGAAACAAATATAGATTCAAGATCAAGCTCAAAGGCCCTTGGATTTATTTATTATTGAAAAGAAGAATCAGGGAATTCATAGAGATTGTACACTCAAATATTCGAAATAAAATACTACGATTGTTGCAATATTTTTCGGTCTTTATTTTATTTTCTCGACGCAAATTTATTGTCTACAGTTTGTATTCATTGAAAAGTTTTCCTTAAATTCCATAACTCACACGTATATTCGTGAGTGGGTCAAGGACCCATTAAAGCTTCTTATTCTAATGGGATCGGGTCATTCGCCTCGACAGGATTTTGTACCACACTCTTATGGGAATGGGTCGTTCGTCTTGGAAGTATAATAGATGTATCTATGGTTCATGCCGCTCGACCCTCGGCGGTGTACACATTATTATGGGATCGGGCCGTTCGCCTTGGCAGTTTCAAATTCCTTATGGGATCGGGTTGTACAATCTCGACATAATTGTGCGTTATATTGCTAGAAATACGAATATCCACAAGATTTTCCTTCCATTGATGACTTGAATTTTATAAGGTATTTCTTATTCATTTGATATTGGCACTTGATATTTTCTGAGTTGTTGAGATGGAATACGAGATTGAAAGTTTATATCGTTAAAATAAATTTTGAAAAAATATGGTGGTTACCATTTCATCCTACTATTACTGTTGTGCTTCATATCAGTTTAGGACTTAGCATACTGTTTTATTGGACCTCTGGTAAGTATTGGCATCGACCCCTCGCCACTACTTCCCTAAGGTTAGGCTTGATACTTACTGGGTATCCATTAATTTATGTACTCATGATATACTTGTTGTTGTTGTTGCACTTATTGTGCATGTATATATATACATATATATATATATGTATATATATATATATATATATATGTATATATATATATATATATATATATGTATATGTATGGTGGTCTTTAGGGCACAAGAGCGCGGTTGTTGCAGGGACTTTATGTTGAGCTGCATTCTATGTTACGATCCGCAACATACAGAGTCTCCATCAGAGTTATTTATATTCTCCTGTCTAACTTGTATTCTAGACATATGTTGTGCTATTATTGAACTCCTTAGTAAACGCTCATGCACTTGTGACACCGGGTTTTGGGGGTTCATAGTGGATGTTCATTATTGTAGATCACGTAATTCTTATCATTTCACCTTGTAATTATATTTTATACAGAAGTTGGAAATAAAAATTACGGGATTTTCTACGAGTACATGACCTTACTTTACTTATTTAATGGGATTCATAATTTCAAAAATAATAAAATGAGTAACTAAGTTGATTAACACTGTTGGCTTACCTGACGGCGACATTAGGCGCCATCACGACCTATAGTGGATTTTGGGTAGTGACAACTTGGTATCAGAGCTCTAGGTTCACTTGGATCTCACGAGTCATGAGAAAGTCTAGTAGAGTCTTGTGGATCGGTACGGAGACGTTTGTACTTATCTTCAAGAGGATACACGGTTGTTAGGAGCACTTCCCTTCTTTATTCCTCATCGTGCGATTTGATTTCATTGAAGCTTATGCCTTCATTTCCTTCCTACTCAATATTATGCGACATGGATCGCTTGTTATCAATTGGGCATCGAGGAGTTGTAGTGGTACTGCAGGTGTGGTGCGGGCTATTTATTTCTGCATATTCGAGCGAGTTATTATCATCGTCTTGTGGAAGGAGGTTCTGTCGTATTAGCCCAGTATCAATATTGCCTATGGTTTTGAAGTTGTGCACAGATTGTTACGTTGTTCGTGCGATGTTATCATGTTGTGCGGTTGGGAATGATAGATTTATCATTTATGGGTCGTGGTAGTGAATGACTCGAAAGGATGACTTCTCGGTTCATAGTTTAGAGGTTCGACATTTAATTCCAGCGGAGGAAAGGCAGTCAGACTATGAATGTTCAGGCTTTGGTTAATGGAGTAACGAGACTTGATATTTTCGAGCGTGGTGTAATTTTCATTTGTGATGTGGTGTCGTCATCCTTATTTGAATGCAGTAAGGTTCGCCGGTGTTATGGTTTTCTTTGATTAGCCTTCGGGCAGGGTGTGGTGAAATAGTGTCTAATAAGCGGTTGTCAGAGATGGCGGTGTGTGGCGATTTCAAAATCGAATCAGTGTTTCAAATACTGTGGCTCGAGAAAGATGATCTTCGAGGAGGCTTAGAGTTGGTAGAAATTTATTAGTTCAGGTGCTACAGAGATGGATTTTGATTTGAGGCAACATTTGAGTAGCAAAGGATGAGGAAGGACATGGTGGAAGGTGTCTCAAGGTGGTTCAATTGCTAGCAGGTCAAGTATGAAAAGCAGAGGTCGATAAGTTGCTTAAAGAAGATGGTTTAACCGAAGTGGGAATGGAGGAGTAGTATATGGATTTTGTGGTAGGATAGAAAAATGCCTTGAGAAAAGTTTAGAGTGATTTGGGAATCATGGTGGGGAGTGACTAGGTCTATGGACTTCTTTTGGAATGGCGGCTACTGTGCTGAGGAAGGTTGACGGATAGAAGTTTTCTTGGAGTGTTTAGGGGTGTAAGAGCTTGATTAATGTTATCGGATGCGACGTAACTTCGGGTTTGGAATGTATTGTTGGACAGTTGATGTCAATGGGGAATGAACAGATTTTTACATCTGGTGGACGAGCAGCTCAGAAGAGTTTACTGATTTCATAGTAGTTGTACCCAATGAAGTGTCGTTGAAAGGTATGAGTATGGAATTCCGCAGGTGGGTTATCTCTCGTGAGTAGGTTAGCGGTTGCGTGATTTTGATGAATTTTCTACGAAGAGTTCTAACTTACTACCCTATAGAAGGTCGAATATGCGACTGTGGATGATAATTCAAAATGTTCATGAAAGTTTTAACAAGGGAATACGAGAAATTTGGCGAGTTGACGATGTGAGATCATGGTAATTGAGAAGGAGGAATCTTTGTGGGTCCTACATTATGTTATGGTAGCTTAAAGTTAATTGGGAAAGCCCACCGTCTACGATTGGATCGCGTGGTCGTCTTCTTGTGCGGTCTTTGGTTATCGGTGCATTAGTGTATTACTTATGACTAAGAAAAGAAAACATCAGGGGTAATTCGAGCAAATAACTTTTGAATGTGTGTTATATTTCTCCTTATCGATTCATGTGCAGGTTTTGGGAAGACTCGGAGTTTATGCTTCTTGCGGTTGTGATGTACAGGGAAAACAACTTATTTGGTTGCTTCCTTGAGAGTGTTCATGTGCTAACAGCACATTAGAGTTTGGTTTTATATTCGGGACCAAGTCACAGTGAGTGACTCTCAACAGTGGTTCTAATGGGTTCAAGGGTGTAGGCGATATGTCTAAGGATTTTGGGTTCGTTGTGTGGTTGAAGACTGGGATTTAGCTGGAGAGTGTGAAGAATACTTGGGGAATTTTCTATGTTATCATCATGTCTGCGAGGTAGTATTGGAGGAATGAGAGAAATAGCTTCGGATTCGCGGAAGGTCTTTCAAAATGGGTGTACCAGTTGGAGATGCTATTGTGCTAGAGTAGGGCATGAGATGGGCCATGGGTGTTGAGACGATGTGGTCTCATGAATTGGATCACTCGGGATGAGTTTTGTTGGGTTACATTATATTTTGAATGGAGATATTATTATTTCTAAGTCAAGTCAAGTAAATTGGAAGAAGTTGGGTCGGTTAGTAATGGTTGAATCGGCATGATTGTGGAAATGATTAGTATCTTAGGCGTGTTAAGTTATACATGTCGTTTGTGGTTGTACGTGCGGGCTTGATAGCCACCATAATCTGATTGATTTCGGAGGTATTTGATTCAAATGGCCTTGTTGTGTAAATGGATTTCCGGAAGAGTTATGGCAGTTTAGACCATGATTTGAGGTTTGTATTTTCTGCGGTTATGGGAATTCAGTCACATGTTGCAATGGTTATTTTGAAGTTAGTTAAGTGAAAGGTTTCTAGATGATGAAGTGTTTATTCTATTGGTGGTTAAAGAGTTATGATGAAATTATTGTACTCTCATGTAGCGGTATGGTAAGTGTTGCGGGCGGTATGGAAATTTGGAGGTTGATGACCAAGGTCGAGGTTTGGTGTTGATAATAATGTTCTTAAGCTCGGAGGAGCGGGGGAAGATTTAAGATGTTCAGAGTATGTTGGCATTATTTTCGGGCAGTCTGAGGATGGTCTGTTTATGGAAAAGGTGTTGGGTATTAAAATGTGGATGCTTGACTAGAACTATGGATGTAGCATGGTCGATGGACATTGATGTTTAGATTTTAATACCTGGTGCGAAATGTTGTGGGGATATATCCCACGAGAAGATCATATAAATGTGAAGTGTTAGTCATTCGATTGTTAGAGATTTAAATTAGGTATGGAGATTTTGGTACTCGCCAATGGGAGAGGTTATGATTGGAAGGCGCTCTATTCCTTTGGTTGTGGATTGTGTGAGTTTGTTCTGGATTTGACGGTTGTCCTTATGTGTCATGAATAGAGTTATTGTGGATCCTTGAAAGGTTATTGGACCAGGGTGGGATAAGCGGAATCAGCTTGAGGTCTTCTAGTAGATTTACATCAGATCGGATGTGTTCATTCAGCATAGTACAATTATGGAGGAGTCTTCGGGTGTTGGATGTTATTCATGTTGTCAGTTGTCCTATGTAATACTATATTATGCCATATGGGTTGTGATACGACTTGATTATTTTCACGTGTGTTGTGGTCTGATGTAGCTTGTCGTTATTGCACCTTAGTTGAGCTCGAGTTTTGTAGCGCATGGCGCTATCCGTCTCCCCAGGGCTGTATTTTTTGCACTTGGCGTGCTTGTGGTCGATATTCAGATATTTCATAGGTATAAGCATTATGGCTTGATGGGTACTTCCTTATTTATTGTTATGTGTGGATCGGGTAGAACACTACCACGGGTATGTTGTTTGGATCGGGTTGCACGCTGCAACGGTATCATGTGTGGATCAAATTATATGCCGCAACAGTAAGATGTTGAGTACAGTTCCCTATATTATTCTTGTGTATTTTGTGTCTCATTTTCTTAGAAGGGTTTATAGCATCTTTTCGGCTGTTTTATTCGTTACGTGGCTAGGTAGTTCTTTTCCATAGTTTGTTCTTTCTTATGTGTCATATTCCAGTTGTAGCTTGTTGGCGTATTGATGGCGTCATATGAAACCTTGGTCAATGTTTGAGGTGGCTTATTGCCTAGGCATCTTGTAGTGGATGAGACGAGGTTATTGGACCTAAAATCGGTACGATCGGATTTATGCAAGGTGTATTAAAGAGAAAGTGTCACTATTCGGTTCAGAATAAGGTAACAGTTCTTCAAGCGGAGAAACTCCGTGAGTTATTGATTTTGCAGGTGGTTATGAGTTCTTGCGCATCTTTTTCATCGTTGTAGTATTTTGAGGATTCAAATCGAGCTTATATGTGTTATGAGGTATACTACGGGCGTCGGGTCAGTGAATTTGCAGTTGTTGTGCTTGGAGAAGGTTGCCTTGGGCAAATGAGTTATGCGGTATGTTGTGTGATGTCAGCATGGGTACATGATCATGTGTGGTTTCAGTGTGTGGAGATTAATATGGTGTTTGCATGTTAGAAACAGGTCTTGTAGAGAGATTCGGAGGTTGGAATTTGGTTCTAAGGCTTATTAACTAAATAAAAGGGAGGATCTTCAGTCTGGCTGGAGCTAATCTACTCAACTAGTTTGTGGTGTACGGGTAGGTGCACAAGGTGTTGAACATTGATTTTGGGACAACTCTGGAGCAATTCTTAGCACGTTCGAGGAAGAACGTATGTTTAAGTGGGGGAGAATGTAACGACCCCACCGGTCATTTTGAGCTCCACCGAATCGTTCGGCGATTTGAGTACTCGAGTAGCTTCACTTCATGTTTTATGACATGTTCGGGAAATTCGAAGTTGATTTGGAAAGAAAATTTTAAATTCGGAAGCTTTAAGTTGGAAGAGTTGACCAGGGTTTGAATTTTGAGTAAACGACCTAAGAATCGGGATTTGAAGGTTCCGCTAAGTTCGTATGATGATTTCGGACTTGGGCATATGTTCGGGTTGAGTATCGGATGATCAGGGAGCATTTCGGCACTTAATATGGAAAGTTGGGATTTTGAAGGTTTTAGAATTTCTTAAGTTTAATTTGAAGTGGACTTTGGTGTTATCGATGTCCGTTTGAGGTTCCGAGATTTGGAATAGGTTTGTATCGTGATTTGTGACTTGTGCGCAAAGTTTGGCGTCATTCCGGAATGTTTAAATATGAATCGGACACATTAGTCGAAGTTCGAATGTTTGGAAGTTTAAAGAAAGGTTTCGATCGTCGATTCATAGTTTTGATATATTTTTTATGTGATTTGAGTCCTTGAGCAGGTTCGTGTTATGTTTTGGGACTGTTTTGTGTAATTGGACGGGGTCCTGGGAGCCTCAAGTGTGTTTCGGAGGTGTTTGGGTTGTGTCGCGCTCTTATTTGATATTTTGGCATCGTTTCTTTGGGAATAAAGGGAATTATATTGAGAAAACGACCTTTGATTTGTGGTTGGATTGAACCATTATATCCTTATTGTAATTACGGAGCCATAGCAACAAGAATCATTGAATTCTGATATTGTATGAGAGAGTTATGCCAATTTCTGTGTCGGGCAAAATTGTTGGTTTCTGGTGCGAAACTTTGTTCTTCGTGAATGCGAGAGAGGTTCCGCGAATGCGAAGAAAGATTTCTGGGTTGACCGTTTAACGCGAAAATTTTTTGTCTCCCGTGAAGGCAATGAACAAAATTCATCTGGACAATGTTTTAAACCGATTATTTTAGTATTTTGGGCATAACTTGAGTTCTAGAGCTCCGTTTGAGGTGATTTTCACGCCGTTGTTCTCGTTTCAACAAGGGGGTAAATATCTGACATTTATTTTGATGTTTATTCATGATTATTTCCGTTTATTATTATTTTTGTTGTTTGGATTGTAGAAATTGAGATTTTGAGCCCCAAAGTTTAGAAATGGTAAATCCTTGATTTGAGGGTCGATTCGTGGACGAAATTGGATGATTTTCTGGATATAGACCATATGAGTTATGGGAAATATTTATTTTCAAAAAAAATTGGATTCCGAGCAAGTGGGCCTGAGGGTTGACTTTATTGACTTTTCGAGCGGAGTTTGGAATTGTTATAAATTGATTTATTATGAGGATTAGAGTTTATTTTTATTGGTTTGTATGTTGTTTGACTAGTTTCTGGAGCGACGGGCATCGGTTTGAGGTGTTAGGGTGGCGTTGGAGCCGGTTATGAAACTTTGGAGTGAGGCAAGTCTCTTGTCTAACCCTGTGAGGGGAAATTTACCATGTAGGTGTTATATATTTATGTGCTACATATTGTGAGAGCTACGCACGTATGAGGTGACGGGTGTCCGTGCAAATGCTAGAATTCTTGATTTTGTCCGGTGGACTTAGGTTCACGACATGCTATAACTGTACTATTTGAGTTATCTTTGCTCGTTTAATTCCTTTATTTCGCGTACGACTTGAGACTAGACTTGCATAGGGTGATAGACTCGCTATTTTAGAGATGTGACGAGCTACTTGATAATCCATAGAATAATTTGTCTTCCCTTATGAATTTCTCCCGCGTTGTGCGTATTCATTGCTAATTTTTCCTTAAATTTTATAACTCACACGTATATTCGTGAGTAGGGTCAACGAATCGTTAAAGCTTCTTATTCTAATGGGATCGGGTCGTTCGCCTCAGCAAAATTTTGTACCACACTCTTATGGGAGCCGGTCGTTCGCCTCGGTAGTATAATAGATATATATGGTTCGTGCCGCTCGACCCTCGGTAGTGTACACATTACTATGGGATCGGGCTGTTCGCCTCGGCAGTATCATATTTCTTATGGGATCGGGATGTACGATCTCGGCATAATCGCGCGTTACATCGCTAGCAGTCCAAATATTCACGAGATTTTTCTTCCATTGATGCCTTGCATTTTATATGGTATTTCGTATTCATTTGATATTGACATTTGATATTTTTCAAGCTGTTGAGATATGATATGAGATTGAAAGTTTATATCATTAAAAGAAATTTTGAAAAATTATGTTGGTTACCGTGTCATCCTACTATTACTATTGTGCTCCATATGTGTTTAGTATTTAGCATACTGCTTTATTGGACCTCTAGTAAGTGTCGGTGTCGACTCCTCGTCACTACTTCTCCGGGGTTAGGCTAGATACTTACTGGGTATGCAATAATTTACGTACTCGGGCTACACTTGCTGCACTTATTGTGAAAGTGTGTGTGTGTGTATATATATATATATATATATGTCTGGTGGTCTTTCGGGCGCAAGGGCGTGGCTGTTGCGGGGACTTTTTGGTGAGCTGCATTCCATGTTACAATCCGTAGCATGCAGAGTCTACATCAAAGTTATTTACATTCTCTGTATAACTTGTATTCTAGAAAGATGTTGTATTATTATTGTACTCCTTAGTAGATGTTCATGCACTTGTGACACCGGGTTTTGGGGGTTCCTACTGGATGTTCATTATTGTAGATCATGTAATTCTTATCATTTCACCTTGTAATTATATTTTATACAAAAGTTGGAAATAAAAATCGCGGGTTTTTCTACAAGTACCAGACCTTACTTTACTTATTTAATGGGACTCATAATTTCAAAAATAATAAAATGAGTAACTAAGTTGATTAAGCACTGTTGGCTTGCCTGACGGCGGCGTTAGGTACCATCACGACCTATAGTGAATTTTGGGTCGTGATATTGAAGATGAACCTTGTAATGAAAGAAGCAAGATAGTTCATCAAGAGAAAGTTTCTAACAATCTACCTAAGATTGAGGCAGAAATAGCTTGGGAGCTAGAACCAGAACAACGCATAATTATAGATATTGAAGATACAACCAATTTCATGCCATTGTTCGAGATTGCATGTTTCAAGGAGCATGACGAATTGTTTATTGGTGGCATTACCCTGCAACCTATAGAATGGCAAATTGGAGTTGAATGGTTGTATAAGTCCAACTGCAAGGCAACTAGAGAAGTAGATGATTTCAAAATAAAGAAAAATTATATTGATGATATTTTGAAGGGATTTACCACGAGTAAAGACAAATCATAATCGAACTTGCCATCGACTCCTGTTGATAACCTGTCCTTGTAAATTTCTTATTATATGAGCAATATTCAAGATAAAGTTAAATTGACTAAAGATGGCACTCATGATTTTGTAGATGCTACATATTTTAGGAAATTAGTGAAGACTCTAAGGTACTTGACTTCTATAAGGCTTGATGTTATTCATGGCACGCTCAAGTTTGAAGATATTAGTTTAAGGGAGGTTGTTGGAAATTAAACTAAGATTAATTAGTATTCCTAAGTTGTCTAGGATTTGGTAGTTATTATAATTCGTGTCTAGTTAGATTTGTTTATTAAGCTCAAATTGGAATAGGTTTTGCTAGTTTAGTCAAATTTAGTTTGTAGTATTATAAATAGGGGTATTGTTACATATTTTTACTCATGGAGATGTAGCTACGATGTTGAGAGATCAAGAGTTTATGAGTTGTGAAAAAACCTTCTCTCACGTTCTCTCTAGTTTGATAAATTTATTTTATATAGCTTTGTTAAATTTTTTGTTTGTGCCTAAATTATTCTTCGGAATATTTAATCCTTCGTATACACATGGTCCTACAACAATAAAAGAATAAAACTGACCCTATATCTTTTCCTCCCATCAAAAAAAAAAATTATAAAGTAATGATTTTGAATAGGGGATATGTGGGCATAAAGGATAAGTTCAATACGTATTACTCCTATTACTTTCTTTAGTAGCCTCTTTCCATTTGTACGTATGTGTCTTGTGTTGGTTATCCTTATCCATCAAAGAAAATAAACAGCTTGTTATTAAATTGTAATTAGTAATAGAAAAAAAAATAGATATAAAGTAAATCCGTTTATTTATAGAAAAAGAATAAACTGATTGGTGTGTTAAAAAACAAATCATTAATCATGAAGCTTTCCTTTTCTTCGAGGTACTCCTAGAAGGTGATAAATCAAAATCGTGAGTTTTCGTTTGTGACAAACTAAAACAACACTGATGCTGATTGTAATTGTAGGTTTGGTAGGGTAAAAAGGATTTACTAACAAATATTCTCATGAATTTAAAGGTGGATCCAGCAACTTGAATTTACGACTTTCGTATTCTAGAAAAGACATTTTATTGAGTTTTAAATAAATTATTTGTATATATTAAGTTAATTTTTAAATATAAATATCAAATTTTGGCTAGAGTTATTACATCCTGCCGACCCGTAACGGAAGCTCTAGCTCTTTCGTGCTATAGGTGTTTCAACTGCATTTCAGAGCAGGACAATTTTTGTGCTTGTCAAATTAATGATGTTTCAGCTATCAGCTATGGCTTATATAACTTGGAATATTAGAACGTACGCCACATGTATGTGTTGATTAAGACCAAAAAAACAGATGATATTTCTTCTCTTCTGGTTTTGACTTTTGTATCGTCCATTTTTTGATAGCTGAAAACATATATATAAGGAGGGATTCAAATGCCATTTTTTAAATCCAAAAGTCTAAACACTCTAATCTTGCAATTGAAAGGCACAACTCCAAAACAACCTTTTTCGTCCTCATATTCTTGTGATTACTTATTAGTAACGCAGTAAAAGTGTGAGCTTTTCTGGAATCCCATAACAAAAAAGTAATTAGTGCATGTATATATATATATATATATATATATATATATATGAAAATCATTATTGAGAAAGCTAATTCTCACGTTTCAACTATCAATATAGGCGGATCATCAATAACTTTAATCACGTGGGAACTAGAGTTTTAGAGGCCACAAAGAGTTGATGGAGACCAAACAACTATCGTATATTCCTTCTCTCCTGATTTTGTGTTTTACATTACAAGTTACCGGAATATTTGGGTCCTCAAAATAGGCCCTAATCCAAGGATAGTGTTGAATTGATAAACCTCCCTCCTTTTTATCTTTCCCTTATTTCCTTCAAGAAGAAAATAATGAACTATTACGATATCATCGATTTAAGATATTTTAGTTTGGGATGAAAATTGAAATATTGCACTTCATAATAGTAATAAATTTTATTTTATTTAAGGCAAAGATCAATAAGGTCCCATGGTCTAGTGGTCAGGACATTGGACTCTGAATCCAGTAACCCGAGTTCAAATCTCGGTGGGACCTTTCCTTTTTTCTTCTTTGAAGCCTCATTCCATTATCCTCTGTTTCCTGATACTCCATCCCTCCTTTCTGGTATAGGTTGTTCTTTATTACTTATATAAAAAATGGCACTCAGTTGAAAATCTAATAGTCGACTACTCATAAGTAATTCTTGAGCATATGTGCTTCAGTATAATAGTCAACTCTCCTAGTTTCTTATGAACTCGTACCCATAGAAAACCAATTAGACGTCAATTGATAAAGTAATATTAGAACGCTAATTGAAGTCATCTCCAGATTCGGGAGAAACGATCAGAAAATACACTCTGGTCAATAATGATTCCTAAAAGCATTTTTTAGTTCGTTATCTCATATATTTAAACTTCATTCTATAAACACTAACAATGATAGTATTACTGAGATGTTCGCTATCTACCCTATCTAGAAGTGTTTCACTTATTGCTTCTTCATATTGAAACTAACTTACCTTTGCTAGGACCTCAAAGCCTATTCCATCACCTTCTCGCATTGCTTCTGACTTTTGAAACTTCAACTTAAAATCAATATCGAGAAATATAGTTGTGAAATTAGTTTAATAACTTTAATTTATCTTCCATAAGCGAAAAGTACCAAAATAAAGGAAAGAGAGGAGTATCCACACATGACGAAGGCTGAAAGATAGTATAGCTCAACCAAAATGCTCGATGACAGATTACCATGAAAACGGCAGCTAAGTGAATCACCGGAAATAAGAAATGAGCAATAGAAGTAAACTAAATTGTATTGATTACTCAATATGTTAACAAGATTGCAGTACATTAATTCACATACACCCCATACAAAGCCTCCCACACATGCAAGAAACATCACCCATGGGGAAATATCACTGCTAAATAACATCAACTGGATCGCCTTAATAAATGATATATAATCCATACGAGCTCCAATGATGTCTGGTCAACGTCCATTTCCGACAGCAACCAAAAGTGCAAAGCATAGTGCGCATATTACTTTATCACATCGAACATTTTCATAAGAACAAGAGCAGTTTGTCAGAGCATGCACATTATATTGTAGAAAACCAATCTCTTTACCTCTTAATTTCATCTATCTCCTGACAACTGTTCCGTGTACAAGGAAATCATCTCTCAGAATCTCCTCTATTGTACAAGCAAAAATGTTCTCTGTACATGAGTATATGATACAGCAGTAAGTCTACACCTTTAACGTGCAAAAGCTCACATTCTCTATTGTTGCAACTTGGAAAAAGAATACATATTGTACAAACACTGGCAGACTTGAAGTTTTCCAGTTAAATCGTCCACTTGATGCTCGTGTCTTTTTAAATGAGAAAGGACGATCGATCCAATTGTAAAGGTCAGAATGATGACCAAAGTCTTCAGGCCGGTATGCAGAAAGAAGAACTCAAAGCTGGAGGGAAGACGCACACCAAATGTGGACTAGGAGGATTGCAACAAATATTTGCCTTGTCAACATTTGGCAAGCCCAACTGAGGAGGACGAACATATCCAGCAACCAGTGGCAAGCATAATACTGAAATAGTTATTCTCGATCCTGTCAGAGTACAAAACAAGCATGAGTACAGCAGAGTACATATAAATGTACAGAAGCACTTGAAATACAAGTTGAAAGTCAAAAATCATAAGAAAAATTAACATCTTGAAGAAACCTTGTTTTGTGGACAGACAGACATGTCCCCTTTTCCTCCCAGCAATCATCCAGTGATCTGAATTTGCGTGGACCTCGTATAGGACGTCATCCTAGCATGAGCATATAAAAAACATGCACGTGTCATCTAGAGGAAGCTTCTTGAATGTTTCCATTATGATATTTACAGAATTACGAGTTAATTTTTACAAGATGCAAGAAATTTACAAGACAGATTAAAAAGATATACATGTGCATCAGCAGCCAGGGCTCCATTTTGAAATTTACTGGGTTGTTGTTGTTTCTTTTATTTCAAAAATTTGGTAGAAAAAGAGTAAGCTTTCTCGTAAATTCAAAGTAGATGCCAGGAAAACACAACAGAGTTATCCAGTAAATCACCCAAATGATTGATTAACAGCAGAAAGGAAAAACTACAACAGTAAAACAGCTTAACATTACTGAAAGGTGGAGCAATTTGTATGGACAGGCAGGATTGACATTGAAATTGTCAGTGGTGAAATACTTACATTGTTTTCAGAAGCTGCACATTTCTCCAGACTCTTTAACCTTTCAACTCTCCATCTCATGCTAACAAGCTGTCTAACCTGAAGACCAGTTGAAGAAAGAGGCAGAAAACCGACTGCAAAGCAAGGGTCAAGCACGGGTCTCTGTAAAAGAAGGGAGCTCTTGAAAATCAGACTCTGAGTCGATCCATCAGGTCCTATAGGTTCCTCAGCATTGAGGTCATGCGCGCCAGCAGCTCTACTTCCCAAAATACCAAATCTAATATTTAAAATGCTCTCAGGACACAGGATCTCAGCTCCTTCTAAACAAACCAAAAAGAGAAAAGGTGAAGAGTGAAAACTAAGATCATAAAAGATCATTAGATGCTTCTTAAAATGGTTCATATGTGTTCCAAAAATTGGAAAAAAACTTGCATGCACTTTCCTCCTTCACACAATTCAAATTAACTCCTATCAACTGTCCATAAAGGAATAATCCCTAGTAGACTCCAGTAGATATTTTATCTTCTTTTCTGCTTTTGGTCTATGGCTAATCAGAAGCTTGCAAGGAAAAATGCCGTCCAAGATTTCCCCAGTATTGCAGAAACTGTAGTGGATGATATGCCATAATTAGGTGCTTAGTGGATGATATGTCATAATTAGGTGCTTTAGTATCAGCCTCAGTACATAAAGGACAAACAATAATGACTGTGAAAGTGAAAAAACAACAGAGCATGCCTTCTACTGGTGCAGTCCCCAGGCATATACTGAAGAGAATTCCAGCTCTAGATTTGGGAGAGATCACTAGGGGGAAGAAGCCAGAGATTGGCCTTTTATCACCATTTCCAGTGTGAGCAAAACCTTCTTGAAGATCAAGCCAAGAGTCGTAGATGGTCAATGTAGCTTGTACTTGTGATTGCAGTATCACCTAGACAAAACCAGGAAAAATAACAACCATGAGTAAGTTAGCATTCATGCAGGTCATGCATTTTCCTGAATCTGAAATGACAATTCTGTAAAACGCAACTGCAGACAACAGAGACAAGCGCCTGCATTTCCAGCTAGTGTAACCCAAGGGAAAACTGACTAGGAAAACTGACTATGAAAACTGAAATATTCCTCCTAACACAAAGGATGCAAACTCAGAGGGCTTCTTGCATCCTCTACGTCTTTTCTTCTCTTGAAGCCCATTATTTTTCTTCTCTATTTCTGTTACATAATTCAGGCGTCCAAAATAATTATAAAGAACCACCGTTTGACAGAAAGAATGACTACTCTAGCCTGAAACTGAAACACCCCCTCCCCCCCCTCCCAAACTCCGCGAAACAAAGGAGACATAAAAGATTACCTGCAAAAGCAGTTTACCGTCAGTGCTTTTGTCCGTAACTCGTGAACTTACAGAGAAGGGGTCAGTGAAGTGCACCGCAATTGTCCTGCAAATAGATAGATTCCAGATTAGTTTCACTAACAAGAATACACATATGAAATGAAAAGGTGAAGCTAACCTTTCAAATATTTGGTTCCGCGACACCCCAAATTCAAGTTTCAAAGCTATTGTTCTTAATCCCTCCACTAGGTTCTGTCTCTGGGGAACAACTGCACCTGATAGGTAAAGCAGGTATTTAGGCAGTGGGAAAAACAGATTTATGGAGCCATGATTATGCTGTTTGAATCACCACTAGGTTATTAATCATCACCTGCAGGAGCGCCTTTAGGAAGTCCCTCACTGGTAGCACGTACAGGGATCCACAAAACAGAAGTTATGTTGCTTGCCCAATCAGGCAGCTCAATAATTCCATCGTGAAGAGACATTTGCTTTACTTCTGGAGCAGCTGGAGAACTGGCATCTTTAGAACCTTCAGAATGATCTGAATCATCTGTGTGCCCATTCATGTGACCCTCAATTTCAATCTTATGCGAATTTTCAATAGTCAACCCAGGACCAGTGTCTATGTGCAGAATTGCACCCTTAAGAGAGTAATTAATTGGCTTCACAATTATTCCAACCCACTGAGGTTCATTCATCAATAAAGCAGATGAAATAGCAGCAGTAAGATCGACCAGAGACCTCGGCTTGAACACCTTTCAAAAAAGTTCAAGAAATATTGAAGGCCTTTCAGATGATCATTCTGTATAACTGTAGATCATTTGCATACAAAAGAATCACTAAGAATATTTGAGGATAGAAGCGAAAGATGATTCTCTATCCTTTTGGAATGCACATCACAATCTTCAGAATTCATTTTTTTCTCTCCCATTTATATGACAGATAAATTACCTTTAAGATTGGCCTTGTTGGCTTCTCATAACTCATAAAATCATCACTATCTGCAGGAGCACCCTTTGAAAAGCTGTGAGATCTAAAACTGAGTAGGCCGATTTTCCCTGTAAGAACCCCCAAAACATAAGAACCGGGCCTTTGCGGAGGTAAATTGACCATGATTATATTCCTTCCCGGCTTTAATATCGTAGCACCGGATCTTTTTATTGCCTGAGGATAAAAATTCAGAGACTTATTACACTAGAATACCACTTTCTAAGAACTATTAGAGAAAAAGCAACAGTGAGTCAAACAGATTACCTTGACACCCTCATCGGTATTAGTTGTGGCTGTGAGAGTGAGACTAAGTGATTCAAGAGTAATGTCATCAGGAAATCCACTCCACACAGTGACAGAGAGGGTACCAGGATCGCCATCACAAAGCTGCAGTGGTGGTCCAGGATTGCCAGAAAATGTTATCAGTGAGGACACATCTAGAGGCACAGTATGCTCCATCTCACTATGAGCAAGACGAACAACTTCAGACTGAAATGCTTGACGTTCCTTGCTGGAGAACAATCCTTTATCCAATGAGAGCAATCTCACACATGAAGACAGATAGCCAGCTTGATCACCGAGTTCCTTTTGGCACTCAGCTAAATTGGGAAGGACCTCAGCCAAAAGATTTTGCCATCCTTCACCAGAATAAAGAGCACAAACCTTTTCATACAATTTTGCAGCAAGATCATAATTTCCGTTCTTATGGAAGACAGCTGCAATTTCACCATCAAGTACAACTCCATGCCTCTTCCACCATGAACGATGATAATTGTTGGCAGCACCTTTTGACAGCTCCAAGTATTTTTCCTAAGATTAAAACTGATTAGAATTGCATTAAGGAATGGGGAAGATTTTAAAAAAAAAATATGATTCTACATTAGACTCGAAATCAATTTGCTGCTGAATAACGCATGTCAAGGTCTCCAATTCACGTGCAATCAAAAAAGATTTATGCAGAACTCAAACTTGAAGCATCATGCCTGCTAACAAGTAGTATACATAACTCTATTTCAAAGTACCATTCCTATTCACAGGTACATAAATAGTCCTTACAGAAGATAGGTACCTCAAATTCCTGGACAGAAGACAATGATTTCCACAGTTCAGTGTCAGAAATTGTACTCCGCAAAGCATGCTCAGCAGCAACACAAATTTCTGAAAGCCTCATAGGCCGGCCAATTGAGCTCTCAAAGTTTCCAGGCGAAGAGTTAGTTCTTGACATTGATATCAACTGTGCTTTTGCTGGCGAGGACATTGAACCTGAGCTGTCGGCAGATGACGACAAGGTTAGAGCTCAGCCTTTGAGCTTCAGATAAAACATACTCCCTCCATTTCAAAAAGAAAACCTAGTTGACTAGGCACAGAGTTTAAGAAAGAATGGAAGACTTTTAAAACTTGTGGTCAAACAATACATAGATATTTATGTGGAGATAGATCATCTCATAATGGGTAAAATGGAAACTTTGAAGTTACATTGTTTCCAAATTTAGAAAGGGGTCATTCTTTTTTAAAGGGGCTAAAAAGGAAATAAGTTCTTTTTTAATGGAGGGAGTATGAAAATTTGAAGCCTCTGAGAGAAACTAACACCAATATTCTAATTTAATTTTCGGTTTTTTACGATACGGTCTCAGGAAAACATCCTAAAGACCAGAAAAGAAATCCATGAAAACAATATAGGCCAGTCGTCTCTTTTTATGTGCCCTGCTTTCTGTTAATGATGTTCTCACGAAATACTTCTTGGACTAATCAAACATACTTACACTCTTACGAAAACCATAATCTTTGTCCATGCATCCATATAATCAGTTTTATCAGAGGCGAAAAGCGCAAAAAAGCTCTAAGGTTCGTTGGGCTTTAAGCGCAGAGCGCAAATAAAGCGTGGGCTTTAATGAAAAAAGGCGCAACGGGAGAAAAAGTAAAAATATGCATGTAGTCCAAGACTAATCATTATAAGCATGAATAACAAATATATGGACAAAGAAATTGAAAAAAAATTCACGATAAAGTGAAATATCAATTGTTTAAGGTCGCCTTTTCAGGATTACACTCATTGGCAAGGAAAAGTATGCCTTAGAGCTTTGATGCGACACTAAAGTGCACAAAAAGCAAGGGGAAGCGCACGACATGTTTTGAGCCTCGCTTTAGGGCTTAAGTGCGCTTTAAGCGCGCCTTTGACAACACTGCGTATAATTACACCCCGAAATCAGCTAAAATAGTCTACTTAAGTTTTATATCTTCCATTCGTACTTAGTGATTCCCTCAAAATCAGCACATGTGGTTGATAGCAGTGTTTATTCACCTTACTAATTGTTCAATATGTTGCTGCTTTTTAAAAGGTTTCAACTGCACAACGGTGATGAGTAAAAGCAGAAATGCATTAAGAGTCGAGAAGTCAAAGTGGTGCCATAAGCTTGTTGCTTCCTAAGCAAGCAATACAGCAAAAGTATCAAACTTCTAAAGTTTTCAAATCATGGGAACTGATAATCTCAAAACAGCCTATCACCCACCAACATTTACCTTGTTAAGTATACAAATGCACTTGAACAAAAAGTACACATAAAGAATTCATCTTAATCAATCTCCATTACCCATCAATTGCATTTGGATGTCCATCAAACATTTCAAACACATTCCCAGCAGAAAGAGAAGCTCTTCTACGATTTGCTTCCCGCAAAAGTACGGATGGTTCTAGAGGCAAAGGCTTCCTCTGAATACCAAAATGCTTAACCCGCTGACTTTCTTGAAATATCATCTGCAAAGAAATAGCGGCCAAGGGTATCAGAAGGCATCTCAACTGAAAACAAATGCAAATGATCAAAAAGTGATATTGGACCCATTATTGCTGTCTAAGCAGACCTTTGAAAATTTGAAATGCGCGGAACAATATGATTACCAGGGGAATGCAGGTACCCAAGAGAAAACTCAAATATTCATGTCAGTTAGTCTATTATAAAAGTGTTCACCCTGCCAATGGCACCATGAACTTAGATCGAAGGTCAGAACATGAAAATTTTATCTCATCTACTTACAACCCAAGTAATATTAGCTATAAATTTTATCTCATCTACTTACAACTCAAGTAATATTAGCTATAAATTTTATCTCATCTACTTACAACTCAAGTAATATTAGCTATTTGTGTACAACAATGATTCGTCAAACCTCTCTAGCTTTTTTTGTTGCTTATTTTTTAGTTCGTATATGTCAGTAGGTTGCCTATAAGCAACATATTCATTCCTAAGTTTATCTTTTACCCTACAGGACGAGTCCTAACTGTTCTTTCAACGTCTGACAGTTAATGAGAAGGGAGGATTTTAACTTTACAAACCAGACACCTTTTTCTGCATATCACTATTCTAAAATTTTCTTCTAGGCAATAGCTATAAAAGAAAACCAGTTCTCCTCATGCATTCTCCACACGCCAAAAGAATGGTATGCTTTCAAATGGGCATGCCTTTTTGACTTCTCTTCCATGATACCATGAGTAAAAACGCACCCTTTTTTTTTTTAAAAAAAAAGGTAACAATTATATTCTTCAGCACCCAAAAAACGGGGCTGGTATCTAATATTTACAAGTACAGTACCTGAAAATCTTTAAAAAAAACTCACCTTTTCTTTCACAAGAACCTCAGATGAAGCATCGGGCGGAAGAGAAGGCCAAACTGCTGGCTTAGGCCAAGGCAGCATGCTAAGTGAAGCACTGCTCAAAAGAATGAAAATATACATAAGCTATCATCAAAAAAAATGACAAGCAACAACAACAACAACCCAGTAAAATCCCACAAGTGGGGTCTGGGGAGGGTAGAGTGTACGCAGGCCTTACCCCTACCCCAAGGGGTAGAGAGGTTGTTTCCAATAGACCCTCGGCTCAAGCTAAAAAAAAAATGACAAGGTAAAGTATTATTAATGAAAAGTGTATCAAGAGTGTACACAAGAGTACAAACAGAGTAGACAGCACCTACAAAGAGCACCCTATTACATCTTTACCAACAGATCCAAAAATTCCAGATACTGATCCAAAAAATCCAGATAATGACAAAAGTTTTTCATTAAATTAATCAGCCTTTATTGTATGACTAGGATTATCCTCCTGTAGGATGGTTGGTTCAAAAAACTGCACCAATACAAGAAAAAGGTGCTGTCCAGAGCAAACAGCATGATTACCTGTTCACAGGACTTCTTTCAATATGTAATCCATAACCAATTAAATATGCCAGCCGCATGAACTGCCACAACCATTACAAGCTTTCAGTGGAAGGCAGATAGTAATCTGTTATATGTAAAGCTAAAGGAACAGCAACTGAATCAAGAATCAAAATTATTGGAAAATTTGAGCAAAATGGCAGCCCTACAAAGCTGCATACACGTGACGAGCATTTCAAAAATCATCAGACAATAACTTGCATAGGATGGTCCGGATTAAGGTTAGTCCTCAGTAGATACATTTGACCACAACAGATGATACCTCTTAGGCATAGCTTAGTTTACCTTAGTACGGCATAAAGAATAAAGGTCCCCCTGAACACGGTAAAACTCTTTCTCAGTGTCAGCCGCCACTTGTCCATCTTTGTATTCAGAAGCAGTTGCAGTGATTAAAGCCAAGGAACCTGTTATAACCCACACCTCGCGCATGCAGAAGGGCAATATACTCTGGGACAAAGAGAAGCGCATTTGAAATATCAATTAATCAGCTACACCTCAATCCCAATATAGATGGAGCTATATGAATCATTTATATATGTTCCACTCTATTCAGACCATTTCATTCTAACACTGGTAATTAAGTTGTCTTTTAACGCAAAAGGATTGAAATGAAAAATAAAAAGAGGATTTGAAGTTTTTATAAAAAAAAAAAAGAAGTCAATCCTCTCAGGTAATAGAAATGATGAAGCAGGTAGAAGAGAATGTCTCATTACCTCATGAAGGGCCAACGCCTTTGAGAAGCTAATAATAAATGAATGCCCCCTCGATGCTACTTCAAATGGTCGACTCAGCTTAAAGAGAAGCTGCAGGTATTAATAGAAAAATAAATCTTGATTAAACATCATCAGACAGATGCTTAAGATAAATCTTGATGTCAGCTCCTTCTATCTTCTTACTTCTTTTTTTCTTTAATCGTTTATTGGTTCCAGGGGGTTGAACTTATGAGCATGATACAATCTTTCATATTGCGGTATCTTTCTATCCCAACTAGTGTTTTGAACATATAAACGGCAGAACAGTAGTAGCCAAAAAGGTATTTCAATAGCTGCAAAGAATAAGTAATAAATGTGACACGCGAAACCCAACCAAACAATTAAACTGGAGAGAATTCGTACCTTTAAATGCTAATCGCTTCCTAAAACTAACAAATACATTTCCTCAAAGTTGAGCACCGGTGATAATTATTTAGCACTAAACGCTCTTCATAAAGGTGCAGATGAAAAATGAGGAACATATGCAGAACTTATCCTCCCTCAGTAGATATCTGATAAGTTTTATATTTTTTCGAGCTACAAGAGTTTACTAGAGTATTATCAGGATCATGGAATTATGCTAAACATGAAAGTAGAATGAGGCAGCCACTGCAATTGGAAACAACCCGTATACTACAAATTGAGAAAGTATGGTTCACATAGAATTTCCATTATCTTTTTCAACCACAAAGAATCTGAACCTCTTCAGCTATAGCAACAACATACACGTAGGCTCTAGAAAACACAAATTTCTAGAAATTTGGGGCAAAAAACTGTTGTACTCATCCAGTTAAAGCCATGAGGGATCCTCATCATTGTGAGAGTGCTCATACATGAGGGCATCCATCATATGGCTAATACGATATTGTTGCATCGCTGATCCATTGACAGCTTTATCATGTTGCGGGACCATGGAGAAGTACAAGGAAGACTGAAGAAGTAACAAAATATCTTGTAACAGATACGAATCCCCACCCAAAATTGAAGTCATACAATTCCCTAGCAGGTTAATCAGCTGAACTTCCTCTTCTAACTTTTATAATCCTCTTTCAAAATGCACGTGATGGATTAGGAATGAGCAAATTGATTTAACTTGCTAGGGTTGCAAGTCTTGGAGCAACTATGTCAGTGCCAAAAATTTACATATTGGAGCATTACTAGAAATTGCACTTGAGCTCCTTTAATCTTTTCTTGGGGCAACGTTTTTGGCATGTCCCAACAGAGAGAAGGACGATGAAAGCAAGAGAACGGTGCAGTATGTATCTTTCCTCCGACCGAATAATAAAAAACATTTACCTTGTGCAGAAACTAGCCTATTTTAATCATAGGTCTTTCCATACTCACCTTTGATTGGCAGGCAAATAGATACTGCCTGAAGTCAAATTCCCTAAAAGAATCATCCTGAACAATCTGGTTAAGTGCTTTTTTTCCTGGGTTGAGCAATGCAGCCTGATCATCTTCGCTGTCCATTCCTCCAAAGTCCCTCTGTTTCCCAGTCATATTCACTATTCAATATGAGAGATGAAGATCGGGTCAGTTATCAGCTTTAGCAATTTTCATAACCAGAAACCATCGGACTATTAGAGCAAATCAAGTTAGCCTAAATAGTAAACTGCAAAGCATAACAGAAATCAGCAGACTATCACAGTGGTTTCTCAGTGTACAGACCTCAGGGATGAGAAAGAAAGGACACTGATGATCTTATGTCATCAAATTAAATTGATTTGGCAATTCTTCTTTCACGCCAACCTTCATTGTTACGAAGTACTAGTATAAATCAGAGTGCTCATGAACTAAAAAAGCATCTACTGTCAAAAGAACTACTGGACTGGAACCGATCATGACACAGTAAGAATTGTCTGCAAGTATCTTTGGTTCTATAACTTATGAAGGGCACTGAGATTGTAGGACATAATGCAAATTCACATATACATAGGTTTGGCAAACTCCGTAGAGAAATATAGAGAACCTTTTAGGGTCAACAGAGATATTTGAGGATTTCTCAATTACGATATTTCTTAAGGAAAAAGAATCTCTTGATCGAGGCAATCTATTTAAGACTTTGATTGACATACAGACACTATACGGACTATGCACATGGTGGAGATAGGCTTCTCTGTTGATAAAGTTGTATTTTATTGAGAACTAAGGTCACCTACCAAAAAGTAGGAACAAAATTAGCAAATAAGCACAAAAGCTCTTCAATTACACCAATCACTAGACACTCCTCGGCTACAGAATAGAACAATGTCAACTAACGTAAAAAAGCATCAAATGGAAGAAAGTAAAACTTGCCAGCAATCCTTGTAAACTGTGCCAAAAAGACCTCTTTCTTCTAGATAACATTGAGATGTTTTAAAGCTACACATGGAAAGAAGTAGACTATGCTTTTTGACAAGGTAATGGATTTCAATAAAAAGGCATCAAGAAGATGCAAAATTTACAGAGCAAGTTAAAGAAAAAAGACAATGTTATCTCTATTACTAAAGGCCTAGTCTAAAGTCAAGGAGCTAACAAAGTCCAAAAAAGTTTCAGGGGAATTGACAGTAGAAAGATATGTTTATGCTACGCAAATATATTTTCACACGGCCCATCCTTTTGTCTTGGACAAGTAATCGAAATTGTCAGTCAGAATTCCTCAATCTACTCGGTTTTGACAGCAACAAAAATAACTAATAGAGGAAGAAAGTTAGTTGAAATAGAAATGCTCTTACCTGATTAAAAAAAGAGAAATTGAAATAGAAATGCTGCTTCCTTTAAAATCCGATGGCATAATAAGAAGGAGGTTGACTTGTAAAGATGGCTAAGTAAAGAGGTTAAAATCAAACGAGAAGGACGACTATGTTTCAGCAGTGAATTTAAACAATTAGCATTGATCCATCGTGAAGATTAAGAGTCAACCATTAAGCACCTGTTTCCAAGTAGCAGAGTTCTAGTTCATCATATTCACGTAATGCATCTTCATGGAGATGAGCAATCTCAAACATAAAGGCCAGGCTTTCCTGTTAAATGAGAGAAAATTGTTACTGAAAAAATCTAGAACATGGATCCTCCCGACACAAATCTAATGCTGAGCAAACAATGCAATAGTTTGAGGCAACTCCACATAAGCATAATATAATCACTTAGACTATCCAAAGCTAACCTACTAAACTTAGATTATCTAAACCTAACCTACTAACTGTTATAAAGCATAAAACTAACTCATTACTAACTGTTATAATCAGCAACAGAAGATATATCGCACTAAACTGCCTTTCCAAACAGGCCATCTTTGAAATCATGTATAGATTGCTAAAAGATGAAACTTCTCTATATTTGTAAAACCAGGTACTAGCATATGACAATCCTACTAATGATGAAGAACAATTTTAACCATTTCGTTAAGGAAGGAAGGTATATTTTTCAACATTATTACCTTCAAAATGAAGAAGTTACAGAAGTTCCACACAGGCATGAAGCGCTGTTCACTGAGCTTCCGTATTTCCTCTTCATAAAACTGAATGCGTCTATCAAGTGTATTTCTGATGCATTCCATTATCTTAGCTTCCAAGTCATCCCAGAAATTTGTATCAGGTCCATGAAAATCTAGTTTGCAACATCTATACAACATATCCAAATAGGTTTGAGAGAGAATTTATTTTGGTTGTTGAAAAATTATTCAAAAAGAAACAAAAATAATAGTTGGGTAAAATTCGGTCTACATCTTTCTGATTTCACGCAATTTTAATGTCATTTAACTCAATATGCTTTAACTGGATGAGTATCATAGAGATCTGAAGAAAATACTATTAATTCAAGGCAGATAATGGAATAGACCACATGCAGTGAAAGTTAGCAGTATGACAACCTGTCACATGAAAAGGTAGCTTAATGCCAAAATCCATGAGAGGAAGAATGATAACTATTCTAATTAGCCTTCTTATTATAACCACAACATAACCTTCCTTGGTGATGATATCCAGAAAGAAGATGCACTAATGGTTTCTAGTGACAGGAAGAAGTAAGAATTAAGATCGAGATCAGGGGTACAATCCCTGTACCTCTTGCAAGTTGCTCTAAAGGTCAAGTTTGCTGGTTTTTATTATTAATATAAAGCTTTACCGACAAAAAATTGCTCCAATGCTCAATAAAATATACTTTAAAATTTCCCATTCAGTCGATTTCTTCTGGAAAGAGAGAGAAGTCGGGACATAGAATAACAACCCAACAGACTATCCTTTGTAAAACAATTTGAGATGCATGAGTGGCAATCAATCAGCACGCTTATTAATTGCAAAATCAGTGCTCATATAATTAGCAGCAGAGGCACCTTTCTCTCTTCTTGGAGCTAAAATCAACTTCAAGTTTTGCATATACTTTTTTCGCCATCTTGGTAGCCTGATCATTGTGAGATGGTGCTTTAGATACAAAGATGATGAACCACTCCCTTTCATCATTTTGAACTATTAATTTTAGGCGTGGCTTGAGAATAGTTTTAAACTCATCAAGATCCTAGCAAGGGAAAAAAGAAGCTGTCAATCTTCACTGTATACAAACAAGAAACTATCTTCACAACAAAAGACGCAGAAGTAGAGTAAATGCCGGGTGATAAGTAAGCAGTTTAAGCTAGAAGATGCTGTCAAGAAAACTAAACAACTTGACTGATTAAAAAAAACAACTCAAAGGACCATCACAACTTAGAAACTCAAAGGTGAAAGAACTTCAGGGTTTTCCTTAACTGCCAATTTTATCCCTCAGACCCTCACTAAGAGGGCAATGAATTTTTTATGCATAACTAGAACTTCTTGTCCAGTTCAATTCCTTCTAAGAAGGATGAATGCTAATTTATAAGCAGTTTTCTTAAATAAAAGATCATGCGGTCCACCACTAGGGAAAACCAACTTCCAACGTGAAAATCCAAGAAAATGAGTTTGAGTGGGCCGTTTCGCTGAATCAATCATGCATATAACCAGCTACTTGTCTCAATCTTAAAAACTAGGCATACAACTTGCCCTATCTACTATTACCCACCTTCAAAAAATTCTCACTCACTTTGCCCATCCACCTTTTTTTATCTATACAGACACTACTTGGCATAAGATTCCTCCATGTCTCGTGTATGATGCCAGAAACCGTGAAAGATGTCATGTTCAGCTGAAATCGTGGCAGAAAGAAGAGCAGATATAGGGCTTGAAAAGTGGCTCCTTTGGCACTTAAGCGGGTTCCTTGGAGAGAAAAATAGGAGAGCTTTTGAAGGGATAGAAATGAATTTTATACAATTGAAAAGTAGTCTTTTATCTCTTATTTCTTTTTGGTGTTCGTAAAGAAGATTGGGTGTAATTCGTAGAGATTAGAGAATCATATTTTGTGTAGGGGGAGGATGAATGTGGAGGGGGGTGGGGTACATGCACCCCTCTCTTATGTACAGCACTAATTTTTCAGATTATGTACCTAAATATATTTGTGGCCACCCATGCTCAAGTGACTACTCTAGTGCACTAGTGACTAAGTGCCCCTTTTGTCCCTCAAGTCAGGGAGTTCGGTTCCTATAGTTCTTTATAATTAATTCTTTCTATAACTTATAAATAAACAAATTCCTAATTCCCCATGCCTTTTTTAATTAACATAATGGTGCACCCTGCTATTAAAATCCTAGATACGCCTCTGCTCTAATCATCTAATGTTTTGAAGAGTGAACCATCAGCTTATGACATTGGGACAAATAAGGAAAAACATGCTCCATAAATTACTTACAGCTAGAACAAAAAGATGAAGAAAGAAATTTATTTCATTACAGTCCCTTATTTAATGGTTCATTCCCGCTATACTCTATCACTACCTACTTCAAACGCTTTTACAAACTCATTCAAAGCCTTTATGTCTATTGAATAATGAACCAAGATAGAATAGTCAAATTTAAGAAGTTAAATATGCTTCCTACCTCACAAGAGACAAGAACCACAGTGGCGTACGGCTCTCGGAACCAAAATAAGGATTGCTCTTGAGGAAATCGGCTACGAAGTCTTGAGTCTGTTGTCAATATGTATTCAGCTGGCAGTTCATCCACAAGCACAGGATTACGGGTCTTGTTATTCAGAAAAGCTCTCTTGAACGGCAAATGGTCTTCAAACCCCTTCTTTACAAGGGGCCATAAATCACTGACATCTTCAACTGCAGAGTAATTTATTGGAAAATGAAGTTGAGCTACTGGCCCGCACAAGATAATGTACAAAAGTAAAAAGTTACAAGAAGAACTAATCATTCTACAGCTCTCAGTTTATGTGTTTTTATGTCTGATGTCGGCACTGTGCAGCTCATAAAGCTCCAGATTAAGGTTTTTAAACTAGAAGTATTAGTAGAGCCAGAAATGGGAACGGGAAACTAGTAGTAGTATATCATCCATTCATCCCTTCAAAAGAAAAGGAGGGAGGTTACTTGTTCAAGTACATTTACCAAAATTTGGAGAGAGTAATAGGAGTAGCACATTTAAAGATTACGCTCCAGGAAGGATGCCACACATGAGCCTGAAGTATAGAAGCCAAGAAAATGCACTAACTACCAAAAGCTTCCCCCTAGTAAACAAACATGTTTTACCTTTCCAATATTCAAGGTGAGCATAACTTCAGTAACACGGCAAATATACTGGACACACAACAGACTTACGAGCCACAGTTGTACAACGTAATTCACACGTATATCTATGCCAACCAACTACTACTGAATCACAAACTTTTGGTTCTGCTATATCATTTCTCTAAATCCACTTAGCCATTTCCTTTCAATACTAAATAATTTGTTGTTTAAAGTAAACTAGAAGTTCTTTAAAACTAGATAGTCCCAAAATTTCATTCATCTCTATTAACATACAAGTCACCTGTCAAATACCGCACGTAATAATAAGTGCAACAAAAACAACAGCTGAGCCTTAATCCAACTAGTCAATATCACCTATATGCATCCCTCTTCTTCTTCTTTTTTTTTTTTTTTTTTTTTTTTTGAGAAGGTATAACCTATATGCATCCTTTGCATCCATTATGTTCTGCTATTAGCTAACTTTATATTGATTCCGACAGATTAAAATGAAATCGTTAATTTTTAAGAAAAAATAGCATAGTTTTAATCAAATTCTGCATTTTCGTCTTAAATTGCCTTTTTATATCTGAAGTAGTCCTCGTAACATTTCTAAGTGATCTAAACTGGGAGACATTGATCCATCACGTTGGTAATACAGTTGAAGCGGCAGTGGCCGGCGTTAACGCTAGACATTGGAACTATAACTCAATTTAAACTACTAACAACTAAACACGTGAAAAAAGTAATTGAGAAGAGCGTAAATGAAGCTAGGGTTTGTATAAATTGAGTAGAGAAATTATAGTGAGAGGTGAGATTTGTTACCGGCAATGACGATGTGATCGCAAGTATTTTTAATACTTTGAAACTGAGCTAAGAAGTTCGCCATTACCGATCTGCACAAACCATATGTGTGTTGCACTAAGATCGGCAATTTTCCAGAGACGAACTAAGAAGCGGACGAAGATCCTTTTTACGATTCGCGTCTGATATGTCCTTTTAAGTACTCTTTATTTAGTGATTGATTCAGACGGACTTTGGGAGGGTGTGCCGCTGAAGTTTTTTTACCTGCTCACTGAACACTGATTTCCGCTACTCAGTAGATTTGCTCCTTCTTTCCCTTTCTGGGATTTTACCACTCTGTTTTTACCCTCTTTGGTTAATTTGGCCGTTGTTTCTTTTTTATCCTTTCCTTTTGTTTTTTGACAGAGAATTAAAGTTCACACACATACATTCTGTTAATGAAGTAACCTGTATATAATTTTGCAAAGCCATGACCCAAAAATAATAGGCTAAAATTCAACGTCCAACTCAAAATATATTTTTGATGTCATTATTCAATTTTTTTTTTTAAATCTCAAGCTTCTAACCTAATCTTTGAATCAATAAGGGGTCGTTTGGTAGGGCGTATAAGAATATTAATAAGGTGTATTAGTAATGCATGGGTTAGTAATACAAGCATTAGTTATACAGAGATTACTTCTTATGCATTGTTTGGTGTATAACTAATACCAACAAGGTATTATTAATACATAGACCTAATGCATGCATTATTTTCTCTAACACACTCTACCAAACGACCTCTAAATGTGACTCAAACACTAGTGCAACAAAGCAAATCTATTTGGATGGAGAAAACTAGACTTTAAGGTAATCCATCATTGTTGAACAAGTTTAGATAAGTGGGCTTAGATTTCGAATTCGATTTTATGAGAAATTTAGAGTGGGTGTTGTTTATACTTCATAGAAACAGTCTAAGAAGGTTGTTTATGATATTTGAAGTCACTTAATGGAGATTTGGATTGGTTTTAACAAAAATTGCACTTTTATACAAGGTAGATACATTATGTGTATATGTGTATAATAGTGTATAAGAGGTATTTGTACACTCATGTACACTTATTATACACTAGTCTCAACGTATCCACGATGCGCGTGTATTCTATCTCAATTTGTAATACTTTATTTAAAATTTGTGTTTAAATAAAAAAATAAAAGTATAAATTCCTCAAGATGGTCATATATGTTAATCGTGTATAATAACTCAATAAATAAATAAGGTTTCATAAAAATCCTCAATCATAAGTCAATAATTCAACTTAAAATTTATTTCAGTTTAATGATATTATAACTTTAATTTCACAAGTTATCATTTTTTTTTTCAGTTTCAACAAGAATAAGTCCTTAAAAACCTTAATAGTGCGAAAGTATAGAACTTAAAATATATAATCAGGCAACTAATAATCTACAACTTTCATATGATCAAAAATTCAAATTAAATAGCAATGAAAATAAAAAAAAATATTAAAAGATACTAAAGCAAACTTGTGAGAGAATTTATAATTGAAAGAAAACTCATGCATGACATATATACTCCAGAGAATGACTTAGAATTAGAACTAAAAAAAGGGCAGTCCGGTGCATAAGGCATCCCGCGTAATTTAAGCGATGATCTATATAAAGTAAAATTTTAATATTTTAAAGTTCTAACTATTAGGACTTTCAGTCCAAATAAGAAAAAACAATAAACAAGAGTTTTATTAATTTTAAACTTTTAAAAATTATAAAAATAATTAAATGACTTATAAATGAAGTATTTAATATAATATTTAACATTAATTTGGAGGGACTTCAAGATTTCTTTTTTGTTTATAAAGATCAAGTTTGAAATGGAAAAAAATGTTAGTTGTAATATTTAGTCTTTTGAAGTAGGTATTTTATTAAATATTTATAATAGTCACATTATCTCTTATTAATAAAAGGGACGAGGAAAAAACATGGTAAAAGTATGTTTGTGATTTTTTCTTTCTTTTAATGATTTTTTAAGGTAAAAAATCAGTGATTGATTTTGAATTCCTATAAATTAGGATTCATACCTATTTTAAATAAGGAAGTATTTATATACAAAATATAATTAATTTTGAAGCCCTAAATTTTAGGTAAATAACTTAAATTACTATTTTATCTAATATATAATATATTTTCAAATGGTAAAAAAGGCAAACGATATTTCGCTAAAGGCCCGTGCTTTTAATATAGTATAGATTAGTATACAAAAAAAATTGACTGAGCCTTCTTCCTTGAGTCTCTTTTGATATTTAATTCAAATTTAGCTCAAATCACTTCAAATTTAAGTTTTAAACTACTCTTAATATTTCCAATCGATTAGAACAACACCTAGTCCAAATTACCAATAAAGTCGAAAACGCAATTTCCAAAATTGAAGCTTCGAACGACCTTCAATGGTAGAGTAAAATTGAAGTAATTGTGGCAGATTTGATTTTCTTTTTTTTGTTGATTACAATCATTAATAGCGACAGGAAAACTGCGAGGAGCCAACCCTAGTACGAGAGGATTGGGTTTGGCTAACCTATCCCCCATCCCCCCTCCCCCGCGATGCATGAAGAAATGGAGCGACAGCCCTTTGAAGTTCATCCATAAAGAGGGTAGCAAGAAGCCCCAAATCCTTGATTTGGCCAGGAAAGACTGCACTGCTTTGGGCCCAGGAAGCGAAGGGAATGAGCTCGGTTGCTTCTCCTCCACACTTCTTTTTCTCCGTGCCCGTTTCGCATACGCTTCGCGCGCCACTTCGAAAGGGTCCTGATATAGTGGGGTCGTTTCCATTGTTACAACCTCTAGCGGATGGTTTGAAACTGATTCTAAAAGAACCTATTTCACAAAGTAGTGTTAATTTCTCCCTTTTTAGAATGGCTCCAGTGGCTACATTTATGTTAAGTCTGGTCGCTCGGGCCGTTGTACCTTTGATTATGGTATGGTATTGTCAGATCCGAACATAGGGCGGCTAATTCATGAATTGAATCAAATGGGGCCTTTTAATTTAAATAATTTGAACTTAATTAAACTAAAGAGTCACGCTCTTTAAACGCCCTATAAGAAAAGAAGAAGAAATAGGCTTAAGTCATTGCTTCCAATCTGATAAAGGGCTTTTTTCTTTTCCACGAAAGTCCGTCCCAACCCTTTTGCTATAAGCCTCGGTCTGTGGAAGCCTTAGCGACTTGTTCACTTGATGGGTTCAGTCTTTAGTGGATTAGCGTCAAGCTTTTCTTTGTTCCATTTCTGCATTCATGCATGACCTAAATATCAGGGTCCCCGCATAATCAGTGGAACATTGTTCACCGGGATAGAAGGTCGGTCCCAACCCGTCTACAAAATGGGGCTAGTGTTCAGTCTTGGTTGGTTCCACCTCTTTGCAGGGTGATGACACTAGTAGTTGTTACACACAGATTGCCATTTCTTAGACTATTGAATTCCAACTTAGAGCTCCTCTCCTTACCCTCTGGGTTGAATTGCCACAACAAAGGCCTTCCTCAAGGGAGGAGTTCATACCCGGAGAAAGAAAGCAAACTACTAAATCTACTATTTCAGCGCCCGAATGGATCCTCCTTTTACTCTTTTGTTTAATCTTAGTTGCTATAGCTTACAAAAGAAGACCCTATTGCATCGTTTGCCCCAATGATGGTCTTTTTGATCTCATTCGTATTCCAAGTCCTTAGTAATCGTTTACGGTGGGTGGGTAAGTAGGAGGGGATCCCTGTGGTTAGACTCGGTATAAGCGATTTTCCGTTTCCGCCTTTCTAGGCTTTACAATAGCTCCCTTTTTTCTTTTTCAATCCCTTCTTTTCGTTCTACTTAGGTTGAGAAATTCGAACTCTCATGTCCATTCAATTGGAATTTCTATTTCTAGAGGTATACTCCATTTAGCGATATGCCAGTAGTTGTAGTTGTGGCCACTCCTTTCGTTCTTATCGCTCCGGATTCCGATCTATATGGCCTCCGGGCGGTACAAAGTAAACCTCTTCCGTAGAAGCTGACCAGGCGGACCATTCTGAAGACGGAGGGCCCTAAGAAACCCAGAAAGAAAAAAACAAATATTTCCACAACTGAAAGAGAATCTGAAGCTTGACCGGAAATAAAAATTGATGAGCGGGGTAAAAACATTCTCAAAAGGAGTAGGTTTAGCGGTCAGTAAAAAACTCCTCAATCAAGATGAATGAGGCATTTCATGGAAGTCTTAGTTGGACTCTACACCGCAGTTGCTAAGAAAAAGGTAGAACCATAAATACTATTTTGATAATATTCCATTCCTTGAAAGCTTGTGAATACTAGAGCCAGTGAAACGGTAGCTACTAATGTAACGACCCGGTAGATCATTTTGAGAGTTAGCGCCTGGATCCCCTAATAACTGCTTTCCCCATGTCCATTTCTGCTTTTGGGATTTGTTGGAACGTTGAGTGGCGAAATTCGGAGAGTTTTTGGACGCATAGTCCTTATATGTGAGTTTAAGCTTTAGAAATCGGACCGTAGTTGGAACTGTGGGAAGACAGGTCCGGAATGGGATTTCGTTGACTCCTTTAGCTCCGTTGGGTGATTTCAGAGTTAGGAGCGTGTCTGGAATGTGCTTTCGCGGTCTGTAGTAGATTTAGGCTTGAATTGGCGAATGTTAGAATTTCGGCGATTTCGGCCGATAGGTGAAATTTTGATGTCGGGATCGGAATGCAATTCCGAGAGTGGAGGTAGGTCCGTTGTATCATATATGACATGTGTGTAAAATTTGAGGTCATTTGGACTAGTTTTGAGGTGTTTCGGCATCGGTTGTAGAGTTTGAAAATTTCATAAGTTCTTAGGCTTGAATCCATGTATAATTGGTGATTTTGGTGTTATGTGATGTGTTTTGGAGGCTCGACTAAGTTTGGATAAGGTATTAGGACTATTTGGTAAGTTTGGTTGAGGTCCCGGGGGCCTCGGAGATGTTTCGGATGCTCAACGGGTGATTTTGGTACTTGAAAAATAGCTGAACCATTGATGGTTCTAGTGTTTCGCACCTGCGATAGATTTTCCGCAGGTGCGGACACGCAGGTACGGAGGAGGGGCTCGCAGGTGCGAGATTGGTCAAGTCAACCAGTTCTCGCAGGTGCGGATGTGGTTTCGCAGGTGCGGATGTGGTTCCGCAGGTGCGGAGCCGCAGATGCGGCCAATTGACCGCAGGTGCGGCCCTAGGTCTTTTAGTGAGTTTTGAGGAAAAGCTTCATAGGTAACAATTCCTAACCCTATTCCCTTTGTATATCATTAAATTATAGCATTTTCTTCCATGCAATCAAGGGATTTAGGTGAAAAATCATGCAAATGGGAAGAATTTTCCCTAATTAGAAAATCAGAGAATTTCATAGGATTTTGTCGTCAGTTTTTGATGATTCTTGTTTGACTGAGTTCGTGAGTGAATGAGTGTTCTAAATTTGTAACTTTCACTCGATTCCGAGACGTGGGCCCGGGGGACTTTTTGGGCGATTTTCCTAAATTCGCGTATTAGCTTCAAACTTATTAGCTATTTTGATTCCTTAAGGTGATATTTACATCATGCAATCGTATTGAATAGATTTGGGCCATTCGGAGTCGGATACTCGTGGCAAGAGCGTGATTTTGAGTTGATTAGCGCAGTGAGGTAAGTGGCTTACCTAACTTTGTGTTGGGAACTTTTCCTAGGCTATTTTAATATTGTTTTATGTTGATTGGGCGCCGTGTGCGTAAGGTGACGAGTACGTACACGAGCCATTATTGCTAAAACTTTCCCTCTATGACTTAAATCATTTCACTCCTATTTCATTGATTCATGTATCGACTATGCAATTTAGATTAGGAAATAGCATGCCTACCTGTTTTACTTGAATTTTTTCTAGTTATTACTATATGTACCATGTTTAGGTAGTTTTATCCATATTTTTGCCTGTGATTTTTCCTGAACTGTTTTAAATAAAAATAGTATCCTGTATTTGCACTGCATTGCATATTTAAATTAGGACTACGGACGAGATTCCGGGAGCCTTCCGCTTGTACTGCATAGCATATTTAAATTGGGACTACAGACGAGATTTCGGGAGATTTCCCCCTATACTGCATAGCATATTTAAATTGGGACTACGGACGAGATTCTGGGAGCTTCCCCTGTAATGCATAGCATATTTAAATTGGGACTACGGACGAGATTCCGGGAGCTTTCCCCCTGTACTGCATTGCATACTTGTTACTGTGATATATGTTGTGCTGAGCCGAGGGCTCCCTGTTGTTATTTCCTTTTTGCTCATTGTTTCTACTAATTTGCCTCAGCTTACTATATCTCTCTGTTCAGATTTTAAACGGTTTTTTTTACTATAAAAATCCAATAGAGCCTTAACTTGACCTCGTCACTACTTGACTGGGGTTAGACTTGGCACTTACTGGGTACCAATTTGTGGTGTACTCATGCCCTTTCCTGCACATATTTTTCGTGTGCAGATCCAAGTACCAACACTCCGTTTCGCGGCTAGGGGTCTGAACAACAGCTTCTAGGAGACCGAAAGGTAATTCTGCCGCGTCCGCAGAGTCCTTCGAGTCACCTTCCACTCCAGACTTAGATAGATTTTCATGTAAATTTCTTACGTTGTATAGAGCTATTTTGAGACAGAGCTTGTGACTAAAGTGATATTCCGGGTTTTGCGAAAGTTGTTTTTTGTATGCGCCAAGTGGAGATGTTCCATTGTAGACTCACTTATTTCGTCTTTATTTTTATTGTTTTATTTAATATGTGTTTCCGCAATTATGCTTACCTAGTCGTAGAGACTAGGTGCCGTCACGATGCCTTCGGAGGGGAAATCGGGTCGTGACAACTAAAGCATAAACTGCTCATTTTTCCTTCCCCACGAGTATAGCATAATGAGCCCAAGTTTCTTACAGAGGTGAAGGCACCCATCTCACATAAAATAGTTAGAAAGCTCGTGCTCCATTAAGTGTATAGATTGAGATCCAGTAGAAGTGGGAGTGCCGCAAGGATCTTGAGTTAAATGATTCTCATGATTGAGGAAGTGGTCTTATTTTCATTCGTAATGGAACTTTCTTCTATCGGTAGTAGTGTATTGGTAAAAAAGAGTTTCACACGTAAGCTAGCTTTTGACAACTCAGCCAGTCACGTGGACACAGGAAAACGCGACAGCTGGATGCGATTCTTTGAAGAGGTACGGAACAAAGAGGCATGATTTAGTAAACCCTTGAGATAATCAGCCACGGGAAACTCAACCTGATCAAAACAGGGGAGAGGCACGGTCAGAATGAATCTAGACAAAGCTACGGGCATATTCAAAGATTCACAATTGATTACTCGAACGTTATGTAACCGTACCCCAATTACCGTTATCCTTTGTAACACCTCATTAATGTCATAATTAGTCATTAATGAGAAACCATAGCAAGATTTGTACGTTATAAGAATCTCCTATATTAGGAAAGAGAATACAGCTTGTAAAGGCATCTGATTCTCGAATATAATTGACTTCACTTTTCTATATTTCTGCAATATTGTCTGTTATTCATTTTTCTCCATTTACTTGATTATCAGTAACCCGTGTTCATCTTAAAAATAAGCTTTAGTCAAAGGGTCTAGTTCTTTGGTTAAACAAATTAGTTCCGTTACCGGGAATATGATAATCTTTGTTTGCTTTTCAAGTGATATCCTCTGAACTATGTCAAACTCCAACAACAAAAACCAGCAAAGGAGCGGAACCCTAGTTCCATTGCCTTCAGGAACCCCACGTGGTTCAAGGGAACAATCCCCAGAAAGATCCAATAACAAAAATGGTGATAATGATCAAACTGTGGAACAAGATCGTGTAAAGAAAATGATTGCAGAGTATGTGAGCCAGGCTTTGCAAGAATTTGCGAGAGGATTACCGGCAGCGTTACCTGTATTGGTAAAAAAGAGTTTCACACATAAACCAGCTTTTGACAACTCATCTAGTCACGTGGACACAGCAAAACGCGACAGCTGGATGAGATTCTTTAAAGAGGTACGGTACAAAGAGGCATGGTTCGGCAAACTCACGAACTTATCAGCCACGGGAAACTCAACTTGATCAAAACGGGAGAGAGGCAAAGTCAGAATGAATCTAGACAAAGCTACGGGCAGATTCAAGGACCCACAATTGATTACTCGAACATTATGTACTGAACCCCAATAACCGTTATCCTTTGTAACGCCTCGTTAATGTCATAATTAGTCATTAATGGGTAACCATAACAAGAGTCGTACGTTATAAGAATATCCTATATAAGGGAGGGGAATACAGATTGTAAAGGCATCTGATTCTCGAATACAATCAACTTCGATTTTCTATATTTCTGCAATATTGTNTTTACTTTTCAAGTGATATCCTCTGAATTATGTCAAACCCCAACGACAACAACCAGCAAAGGAGTGGAACCCCAGTTACATCGCCTTCAAAACCCCCACGTGGTTCGAGGGAACAATCCCCAGAAAGATCCAATAACAACAATGCTGATAATGATCAAACTGTGAAACAAGATCGAGTAAAGCAAATGATTGCAGAGTATGTGAGACAAGCTTTGCAAGAATTTGTGAGAGGATTACCGGCAGTATTACCTACACCGCCGACGCCACCCTCCAATAACACCATCACCATGGAAAATCCTCAATCTGGGTTGGCAAACTCGAGAAGAAGAGATACTTAAAATGAATCTCTAGAAACGAGACCAGGTATATCTAATAACTCAGAATTACAAAATTTACTTCTAACCATGCAGAAACAGATGAAGGAGCGAACGATCGCATCGAACAAATTCCTGGAGTACCACCTATCATCAAAGGCATCGATGTTGATAGATATTCTCAACAACGTTGGAAGCCAAGTGCGGCCCTCTTGCCTATACCCAAGAAGTTTAAAATGCCTGACGTTCCCAAACATGATGGAACAACTGACCC
>ML327943.1:21233-47921 GCA_005239505.1 Nicotiana paniculata | reverse complement strand
CAGTGAGGTACGCCACCCGCCCTACTTCTAATGATAGATAGAAAAGGTGGGAGAGGGGCTGAGGGACGGCAAAGGTACAAAAACTGTTGAAATATATTTGTTATATTAATATTACATTATATTGTTACATTCTTTTGGTAATTTTTATTGTGTCAACTTAAATTGTATGAGATTAAATTATTCTAGTTCAATTACAATATTTGTACAACTTATCACATAACTTAACTGTATTTTACATTTGCTGTTTATCTTAACACATTATAGTCTTTGTCATATGTCTTATATAACTTATTGTAATAACACAGTAAGAATACAAAACTCATTAAACTACCACGTTAGTCGATTATATAACCAAAGAAGACACAAACCAAAATAAACACCTAACAAATAACTAATCGCACCAGCAACTAATCGAAAAGTGGGCTTGCAAGGTCTTAGGTTTTGAACTTATATTATTTAATTGCGTTATAACTATAATATTTAGATTTAATTAAGGACAATTATTGATTAATACTCCATCCGTTACAATTTATGGGAATATGTTTGACTGAGCACGGAGTTTAAGAAAAAATTAAGGGATCAAAAGTATTTGTGTGGTTATAAAAGCTTCTTATTAAGGATAAAATTGAAAGTTTAAGCTAAATTGTTTTCAAATTTAGAAAGTAGTCATTCTTTTTGGAACAGATAAAAAACGAACAAGTTCACACAAACTGAAACGAAGATAATAGTCAAATTACCAAATTAATATTTTTTTGGTCAGTACATATACTTGTTATTCTAAAATCTAAATCAACTCTGGAATTTCAAGTGATTGTCGTATTAATTAATGTTACAAAAGGGATACTTACAATATATTGTTTTACCAAAAAGTATTAAACTTTTTCTTAAAACGAATGAATGAGAAAAGTAGGTGATAAATCCTAGCCAAGGATAATTAACTCTAGATCAAATAATATTAAGTAGTAAAAATAAATTATGATTAAGCTCATGAACTCATTAAGATTGAAAAAGATATCAATTGTACATGACGAGCTTACATTCTCGATGCTACTACTCCATAATATAAGATAACGAAGGAAAAGAAGATGCACTATTAACGGCTACACGATACATCTTTATCGATTCCATAACGATGATTACAGAGGTCCGCAGCAAGGTCCTAAACCTTCACTTGTTTATGAGATAGATATCCCTGTTCCTCTGTGAGAGAAAGAAAAAAGTTTCCCTCTATTATTCTCTTACCTAGTATATATACTAAGTATTCTCACTTACCCAACGCTGTCCTTAGCCAGGATACTCTTATCTGTCAATTGCACTTTAGGTCGATCTCCCTAATTGCCATGGCGCGTGCTTTGCCGTACATGCTTTCTGATGGTTCGATCTCGGCCGTGACCGAGGCGCTCATCGTTATAGTGCCTTATGGATACTACCACGGCTTAATCGACTCCTCACCATTCCTTTTTGCACTAATTCTCGTGTGTTTAGATTTCGGCCGTATATATATATATATATATATATATATATATATATATATATATATATATATATATATATATATATATATATATATATATATATAGTAAATTTATCGTTGAGCCAGCTTCACTACAAAGAAAAAGAAAAAAAATAAGTTTAATATTTCAAATCACAAGGATCGGTAACGAAGATTTGAAATTATTCCATAAAATTACCTTTCATATTTTAATATAATAAAGTCCGAGCCGTTTGTCCAAGACTTTTGTTAAAAATTTGAAGAAGAGAGCCTAAATTAATTGGGGAAAAGAAAAACCCAAATTCAGACAAAGAGAAAAAGAGACCCGATTCAGTCGGGTCGGTGCTTTGGACTTTTTGTGACGCATATGAGTTAAAATTGGCTTTTGTCCGAACTCCTACGCGCCAAATCCTTATCTCTCTCTTTCTGCGTCGGCATTTGTGTGTCCGTATATGCCACGTGTACATACACACTTTGCCCTATACTGCTTCGGACAACGAACAACAACGATCGAAAATCTAATCCAGTTTCAAGTTCGGGTCATAAGTAATGGTCGGGTCCGAGTAAACAGTTCCTGTATGTTTACGACTAGTCTCCAACTTTTCAGTCCACTACGTTTCTTTCTCCCCCACCCCTCGCTTTTCTTTCTCTCTCCATGTGACTTTCCTAAAAACAATGGCAACGATCATATCCCGCATTCTCATCTAATCCCGTCAAATCTTCTCATTTTTCGTTTTACCCCTCTCAACCCTAAATTACATACTCATTTTCACCTTGATTTTACTTCATCTACTGCTCACTTGTTCTACTCTAAATCTTGGAGTTTTCTAGAGAATTCTGCTCTTTTTCATTTCAATTTGCTTTGAGCTAAAGAGACCCAGTTGTATTTGCATTCTGGTTACTCTTGTACTTAATTAACTGATTTTTTTTTTAAGTAAGTTAAACTAATACCACTGTGAGATCAATTGTGCTGTTGAATTGGGAATTTTATAGAGATCCGTTGTAGGTATCAATTTGGGTACTCTGGAGTGAAGAGTGGAGGTATATCAAATTGGGGGTTTTGGATCGGATCGGGGGAGAAACAGCGCCATTAGATGGCGCTGTTCAGACGCTTCTTCTATAGGAAGCCGCCGGATCGGCTTCTTGAGATTTCTGAGCGGGTCTACGGTAAGCTCCTCCCTTTCTCCGCCCAAAATTCTATAATTTTGTGCTTCCTTCTGTTTTTGAGCTTATGTACTGTGTTAAAAAATTTCAAATATCTACTTGTTTCTCCATTTTACTTGGACTTACTTTGGTCGAGCATATTACCATTTTGACATTTCTCTGCAATTACTGAGTCACTTATTAGCTACATTTGTAATACAGCTGATACAATGTAAGTTGCAGTCCTAGAGTTGAGGAAGTGCAACTCCCCTGTGAAAAATGTCTAAACCTAGTACACTACATTTTAGTTTCTCACCTTGCTCTTAGCCTAATTTAGCTTCGAAGGTGAAGTGAGTATATTATTTTTCTAAGTTGGGCGGCTATTGTGCTTCACGAACCATATTACTGGCGGTACGTCAGAGCAATAGCTTCTTCCGGTTGATAGTGTAATTATTGACGCTTTGTCTTCTTTTTTGTTTGTATTCCGTACTTGCAGTGTTTGATTGTTGCTTCTCCACGGACGTGTTGGATGAAGATGAATACAAGACATATATGGGAGGGATTGTAGCTCAGCTGCAGGACCACTATGCAGATTCTTCTTTCATGGTTTTTAACTTTAGAGAAGGTGATAGGAGGAGCCAAATATCTGACATATTGTCCCAGTATGATATGACTGTGATGGATTATCCTCGGCAATATGAAGGGTGTCCACTTTTGCCTCTGGAGATGATTCACCACTTCTTGCGCTCGAGTGAGAGCTGGCTTTCACTTGAGGGCCAGCAAAACGTCCTGTTAATGCACTGCGAGAGGGGAGGCTGGCCTGTACTTGCTTTTATGCTTGCTGGCCTTCTTTTGTACAGAAAACAGTACACTGGTGAGCATAAGACTCTCGAAATGGTGTACAAGCAAGCTCCTAGGGAGCTTCTCCATCTTTTGTCACCTCTGAATCCGCAGCCATCTCAGCTTAGATATCTCCAGTACATCTCCAGAAAGAATTTTGGCTCGGAATGGCTGCCATCCAATACACTTTTTTCTTTAGATTGCATCATACTTAGATTCCCTCCTCTATTTGATGGTGGGAGAGGCTGCCGACCAGTAGTTCGCGTTTATGGACAGGACCCTGCTTCAACAACTTCTAATAGGAGCTCTAAGCTACTCTTTTCAACTTCAAAGACAAAAAAACATGCTCGCTTCTGCCGACAGGTAATCCCCAGCTTTAAAATGGTGGGACTTTTTATGAAGAAGTTAGCTGAAATCTGAAGTTGTCTGCTAACTCCTCACTGCAGGAAGAGTGTTCACTGGTAAAAATAGACATCCGCTGTCGTGTCCAAGGAGATGTTGTTCTCGAGTGTGTCCATTTGGAAGATGACCTAGTAAGGGAAGAAATGATGTTCAGGGTCATGTTCCACACCACATTTATTCGCTCAAATGTTTTGATGTTAATGCGTGATGAAGTTGATGTCCTGTGGGATGCGAAAGACCAATTTCCTAGAGGGTTCAAAGCAGAGGTCTGGTATTTTTTTCTGACTTTGGATCTTATTTCCCCTCTTTAATGTTTACCATGAAATTGTCAGAGTTGAAGCATACTCATATATATACCAGGTGCTCTTTTCGGATCCTGATGCTGTTCCATCCACTGAAGAAGTGCCAAGTGAGGATGAGAATGGGACTGAAGGTGCTTCACCTGAGGAGTTTTTTGAAGTCGAAGAGATATTCAGCAATGCTGTTGATGGACAGGATGGAAGGGGGGAATCTGGAGCCCACATTGTTAAGGAAAGTTTGGTGGATGATGATAGTATCGAAATAATCTGGAAAGAGGAGGTGGAACATCATGCATTTCAAGATTGTGCGTCAGACGAAGTAAATCACAAGCAAGAAGGAAAGTCTGCCTCAGAAACCAACATTTTAGGAGGTAGAGACAATTCTATAGCCTCCAAGGCTATAGTTTCCAATGTTTCTAGCAAGATGGAATCAGAACCGCTAATGTCTGGAGATTGTGTCCCATCAGAGGATGGGGAGCTAAAGCAAGATAAGGAAGACACTCTGAAACAGAAAAAGTTGGAGAGGGAAGGTGTACAACAGAAGATGAGTGCTGATATTAATAAACAAAAAAGTGATAAGACAGTCTCATCTCTAAAGAAACAATCACTCTGCAACTCAAAACCTTCTGCTGATGGCGTTGGTCCAAAAAATAAACCGAAACAGCAGGAATCCCAGGGCACTGTTTTACGACAGGCAAAGCCAAATGCAGTGTCCCGGTGGATCCCGCCTAACAAAGGTTCTTACACTAATTCAATGCATGTAGCATATCCACCATCAAGGTATAACAGTGCTCCACCTGTGCTTGCTCTCGCCAAGGATTCTCAATCGGGGGTTAAATCAAAGTCACCATCTCTTCGAGCTTCTTCAGAAGCTATAGTTTCTGCTGAAGCAGGTTGTGTTCCAGGTAAAGACTCCTCATGTCCTGCTACAATCTCTGCTCCTGAATTAGCTGACAGGCAGGCCCTGCAGCTTCATCCATCTTCTCGATCGCCGAGCACTTCATCTCATGAAACGCCTGATGCTGAAGTAGCAGGAACTAATTCATCATCAGATTCTGCAACTCCACTTTTGTCTCTGCAGGAAAGCAATATTTTGACAGCTTCTTTTACTCAGCCAGCCTCCAATTCTCCACCAGCTCCGACCGTGTCTCCCCCGCCACCTCTGAGCACGCCATCTCTGTCTCTTTCAACTAATATCCAGTCTTTTTCACCTCCTCCTCCACCTCCCCCACCCCCTCCACCTCTGCCATCAACTAGCTTGAGGATGACTCCGATGGGTGCCTTTTCTCCTATCCCACCACCACCTCCTCCTCCACCTCCACCCACATCATCCAGTGTATTAAATGTTGGTAGGGTCTTCTTGCCACCCCCACCACCACCCCTTTGGTCAAGTGGAGGGTATGGAACTTCCTCAGAAGTAGTATCTAGTTCATTCCCGCCTCCACCTCCTCCACTTCCTCCACCTCCACCTATATATGCATCTACTGTACCAAGATTGGCTAATTTTGGGGTTTCCACACCATCACCACCACCTCCTCCCCCTCCACCTCCACCTCCTATGTGTGCTGCCTATTCTCCTCCTCCTCCTCCGCCTCCACCACCACCTCCTCCTTTACTTGGCTCTTCAGCACCACCTCCCCCTCCGCCACCACCACCTCTACATTCCTCACGATTTGCTCCACCTCCACCACCCCCACCACCTTTGCGAAATGCTCCTCCTCCACCACCCCCACCTCCTTCCAGAAATGCTCCTCCTCCCCCCCCTCCACCTCCTTTATATAGCGCTCCATTTGCACCATCTCCACCTCCTCCACCCCCTCCTCCTTTCTCTAGAGCACCAACACCACCGCCACCGCCACCGCCTCCTTTGCGTGGCTCGGTACCCCCACCACCTCCTCCATTGCCTGGAGCTCCACCTCCTCCTTCATGGGGGCCTCCACCTCCTCCACCTCCTCCTATGCGGGGACCTCCACCTCCTCCACCTCCTCCTATGAGGGGGCCTCCACCTCCTCCACCTCCTCCAGGAGGTGGCCCTCCACCTCCGCCTCCACCTCCGGGAGCACGAGGGCCTCCAGCTCCTCCTGGTCCTCCTCCACCACCTCCTCCAATACGGGGAGCGCCACCTCCTCCACCTCCTCCTGGAGGTCGTGCACCTGGTCCACCTCCCCCACCCCCTCCAGGAGGACGCGCACCTGGTCCACCTCCCCCACCGCCTCCGGGAGGACGCGCACCTGGTCCACCTCCTCCTCCAGGAGCTCCAAGACCTCCAGGTGGTGGACCTCCCCCACCACCACCATTTGGCGCTAAAGGACCTGGGGCTGGCAGAGGCCTTCCTCCCGGGAGAACACAGGGATTTTCACGCACAGCTGGTGGTGTAGCTCCTCGAAGATCTAACTTAAAGCCTTTGCATTGGAGCAAGGTAACTAGGGCACTGCAAGGAAGCTTATGGGATGAACTGCAGAGAAATGGAGAGCCTCAATTGTATGTTCCGTGCTTTTTGAAGTTTGACATTGCTTGTACTTGAGTCTTAAATTTCTAATATTTTTGCTTCAAATCCAGGTCACCAGAATTTGATTTTTCAGAACTTGAGACTCTTTTCTCTGCTAATGTCCCCAAGTCAGATAATGCGGGTGGCAAATCTGGAGGCCGAAGGAAGTCTGTTGGATCTAAACCTGATAGAGTTCACCTGGTAAGCAATGTGATATAATATCCTGCTTCTAGTAGGCCATTTGTAAACAATCTGAGTTCTGAGTGATATGAACCCAATTCTCTGTTCTTGTGGTCTTTCTGGCTTCTACTTGCCCGTTCATTTCATGTTTCTTTTTACTTGTGCCTTGATACCTGCTAGATGATTTGCTTTACCTGCGTATAGGGTTTTGATGGTTGAAGGAATTATATTTTCATCCTTGTTATATGCAGGTTTACTAATGTTCTCCTTTTAAGTAATTCTTTTCTTTTCTTTTTGTTTGGTAGGTTGACTTAAGGAGGGCGAATAATACTGAAATTATGCTCACAAAGGTGAAAATGCCACTGCCTGACATGATGGTGAGTTTTGGTGCTATTCTTCAATCTTCCTTTCTCCTTTGCTTTTCTTCTCAAAGAGGCTTGTCTTTTTTATTTTTATTTTCTCAACGGAAGTTAGACAAGGAGAAGTTTTGGTGATGTTTCAATCCCAAAAAAAAAAAAAAAATGAATTTCTAGTGCTGTTGGAATCCTCAGCTACACATTGTTAACTGAGATGCTTTGTAGTCTTACCAGGGCACAATGAAAGGTGCTTAGGCTTTGTGATACTTTCCTTTCAGCTGTTAGGCTACCTGCATTTTTCTGCTTTCTCTTTTGGCTATGTTTAGCAGATCATAAACAATATTGAAAATTGCAGGTTAGAGCCTGTTCTTTGTCTGGGTAAGCCGAATGTTTGTAGAACCTGAAGTTAGGGTGAGAATGACTGCAGAAGTATGAATAAGGAATTTTTATCCATATGGTGTTCCTTGTGGATAGTTACTGAGCCTGAAGTTAGGGTGAGAATGACTGCAGAAGTATGAGTAAGGAATTTTTATCCATATGGTGTTCCTTGTGGATAGTTACTGAGCCATATTTGGTTGATCTAGCAGCTAGTTCTTACTGTACCGTATTTGGTTGACCTAAGTGATATCTATTCTACATGATCTTGCTAGTTTTCTTGATGTTCTATAGGTTCTCATGCTTGCTTGCTATCAGCTCACCCATTAAAGTATGGTTGTTGGTTTGCCTATCTTTACCTTATCAAAAAAATGAAGTGAGGTTGTTGGTTTTGGTCTGTAGGCAGCTGCGCTCGCAATGGATGAGTCAATTTTAGATGCTGATCAGGTGGAGAATCTTATCAAGTTTTGTCCTACAAAGGATGAGATGGAACTTCTCAAGGTGAGCGTACGCAATCTGCAGCTATTCTAGTGGCTGCAACTTTGTTTTTCATGTTCCTCTTTCTCCTGTCTCTATTAATTTATCTTTCCACTCTTATTTCTTCTGAATATTTGCTATTACAACTGCTCAGAATTACACCGGTGACAGGGAGCTCCTGGGAAAGTGTGAACAGGTTAGCTAATCATATTCTCTTGTTGTCTCCCCAGTCCCACGACATCGCAGTTCTATTTCTTGTTAGATAATCCTCATTTGCAAGTTCCATTTTCTCTTTACGATGATATGTATTTTGTTGTAGTGAAAAACCTGGGAAAATATCAGATTATTTTGCAGAAGCTGTGTTTCGCAATTAAAAATTGATGCCCGATAGTGCATGTGAGTATTTAGCTGATGCATGGACCTTAAATGGTGTAGCATTACTACGTAAGTCTTATTTTAGGTTACCCAAGGTAACTGCCCTTGTGTTACAATTTAAAGTGGTGCAACCTGACTAACAAAAGGCATCTTTTACCATTAACCAGCATCAATAAATGCAAACGTCCCTTCTTTCTGTTTTGGCTGAAGAGGAACTGGAGTGGGTAAGAAAAGTATAAGAGGACAAATACGCTTCCATGTTTAGCTGCAGAATACCTAATACAAAAAATTAAGAATTTTTTAACTGCAGAATTGTCCTTGGTAGACCTATTTGCAAATTGGCTTTGGTATATGATTTAGTAATTACTAATTGCTGAAATTGGGGTTCACCATCTTCTGCTATTTGATAAAGAAAGCATGGAAGTAGATACTGTTGATTGCATGTGAGACTGTCTTTAATAGTGCAATGTTCAAGATGAGGAATGAATTAATGCTGAGCGAGGGAAGATCTGGCTCTTCCAGATTTTAGGAGAAAGATTGGTGAACCAGGGTGTAAGATATCTTGTGTCCGTTGAGGGTGTTGCCCCACCTCACCCCCCCAAAAAAAAAAAAATGAAGTCAACTAGTATGGTCACTTCTCACCCATATAGTGTGGCAATTGAATTCCAGTTTAACGAATTTTGTCTGAGCTATAAATAAACAAGTAACGCAAAACCTTTCCCTCAATTTGACTTGACTTTTACATTTTTAGCTTCAACTTGCTGAAACACTTGTACCAGATTCTGTTCAAAAGAATTCACAGCTGAATCTTAAATTCAGAAAATAGATGATAGGACATTCCAATTTTCTGATTGTAAAATCTGAACATTTTATCCTGTCAAATGTAATTTGAATCTTAGCTGTTATTGGTTCTAGCGGTTGGCCTCAAAATGTGCTGCTGTTTCTTGTCTGTGCCCGAAAATAATATCTTCACCAGTGTCTGGAAGATTTGAGATATCTTATGNAACCCTGTACCTCTCTGTCGATTATCACCTGTTTATCACTGTGCCACTTTATGTTATGCTTTTATTAATATTTAATTACAAATAGGTGTTTTTCTGTGGGGTGGGGGAAGAGGAGATAGAAGGGAGAATAGAGGAGCATGTCAATGTTGATAAAGAGGCGGATGGGGGATGTAAGATGAGAAAAGGTCTGACAGCATTGATGTAATTGGTTTGCTGGATTAGATTAGTTGGATGAGAAGGGAAAGAACTAAGGAAGAAAGCGAAAATGGATTGGCTGATCTGGAAAAATTTAGCAACATTCTCGACCATGTGAAGAACAAAAGAAAGGTCTCTAAACAACTTTGAAGAAAAAGGAGAAGAAAGAAGGAATAAAATTGCTTTTACTTAGTCTCAACCCTGTACCTCTCTGTCGATTATCACCTGTTTATCACTGTGCCACTTTATGTTATGCTTTTATTAATATTTAATTACAAATAGGTGTTTTTCTGTCTGATATGTAAAAGAACCACCACAAGGACCAAAATTTGTGAAACATGCCAAACAAAATGAAACACAAGCTAAATTTGGCTTCTATCCGGATTATCACGATACCCTGTACTATTCCAGGGACCAGGGTGAGAAGTGATGGCATTTTTGATATTCAGTGTCTCAGAGAACTAATTTGAGAGGCTGGCACGTGTCAGATATTCATGATAATGACTTGTACCCTGTTATATTATTGTCGTCTAGCTGTAGAATGTTTTTGAGTGCTGTTGGTTAGGTTGATGGTAGATTTGCAAGTTCCATTATCAATTTTCAGAAACTTCTTGTAATTATGGTGTCTTTTCCCTGCCTTGCTGGCTCTTTAAGATTGAAAGAACAACTGATTTTCAGGGTAATATGATACTATATTTTTGAATCCCAATGCATCGGTGGTAAGTCTGATATTGTTTGTCTTTCAGTTTTTTCTGGAGCTGATGAAGGTGCCTCGAGTAGAGTCAAAACTAAGAGTTTTTCTCTTCAAGATCCAGTTCAACTCTCAGGTTTGTTTGCATCTGGTAATCTTTTGAAATAAGTATCATCAGTATGATCTGAGATTTTAGCTTTATCTCAGGTCAAGGACTTCAAAAAAAGCTTAAACACTGTGAATTCTGCTTGCGAAGAGGTACTTTTCTAGGTTCTGTATTTCTCTTCTTTGCTCTTCCTATTTATTAGTATAACTCATTGCTTGTAGCAGGTCCGATATTCTCTCAAATTGAAGGAAATACTGAAGAAAATATTGTATTTAGGGAATACATTGAACCAGGGAACTGCTAGAGGTAAGACTTTCTGTAGCTGGAATTTCTCCATTCCTCTTGAGTTCTTCGTAATCTCAGATTTCTTAATATGAACTAATGCTGGAAAGTTTGAATATCATGTATCACTAACTCAATTGCTGCCACTGGGAGCTTGCAGCTTTTCAATTTATAAATTAAGTACACGATTCCCGGACTAGATAAACAAGGAGAAATACCATAACTAGAGGTTTCAATTGTTTATTCTGAGTTTCCTATTTCGAAATGAGTTGGTTACGTGCTTTTACCCTAAAGTGGTGGTTTTCTCGTCATGGATACAAGTTATTAAAGCAAGTCATTAAATTCATTCATTGTTGTTACAGTTTGTTAATTTTGCAAATGAAAAGTTTAAATACTTTGAGAGATTCATCAATGTGCGGACTACTGTTACAGAATATATACAGATATGTTCTGCTTAGACTATTTAGTATTTATGTGGATGATGAATAAAAATGCTAAAATGGGTACCAAATGGACCCTTGATTGATATATGACTATGTTACCTCCTGTTCAGCTGTCCCAAGGCAATTAGAGGATTGGCAAATTGTTTTATCTGATGGAAGTGAGTGTTAACAAATTTTGCTCAATAGTTTTGCTCCTGAGCTAGATGATTTTCGCTTTTTGGAAATCTGGAAAACTCAAGCATATGTTCTTACTTAAAAGCGAGTAAATGTTTTGTGCCTTAACATGGATAGTTCAGTTGTTGCAACTATATTGTATTCCCTCTGACGTAATTTTTGTGTCATACTTCCCTTTTTAGTCTGTCTTAAAAAGAATGTCATACTTCCTTATTATGAAACAATTTAACTTTAACTTCCTATTTTACCCCAGCCACACAAATGTCTATGATTTGTTTTAGATCACACGTTTCAAAAACTCTAATTTATTTCTTAAACTCTGTGCCCAGTCAAGCACTGCAACATAAATTGGGACGGAGGGAGTATCTAACACATCTTCTTGGATCTATTGTGTTTCTTATTCCAACTGGAGCTTTTTAAAGATATAATATAGTTCCGGTGGAACTTAAGTACCGCATCACATACTATGGATGCCGTAATTTATGTGGTCCAGCAATTTGAAGTTTTCAATACAGAATTCCAAGCTAAGTTGTACTTTCTTTAATTTAGGTTCTGCCGTTGGATTTAAGCTGGACAGTCTTTTGAAGCTCACTGATACACGTGCTACTAACAACAAGATGACACTCATGCATTATCTTTGTAAGGTGTGGATGTACCCTCGGTTTCATTTTTGTAGTCTCTAATGGCATATTTAAACACTTTCAGTCTTCTTTCCAATTGCTATACTTTGAAAATGGTACCCTTGGATCATGCTTTTCATCAATATCACCTCATGAAAACATGCTTCTTTTGATTTTCCTTTCCACTGGTTGGTATCTGAAAAGCACTGTGGAAGAAGATTATGTTCAGAGGACCATAAAGATTGTCTGAAAAGCTGTGATGACTTACAAGCTGTTCTTAGCAATGGTTGAAAATGTTTTGTCATTTTAACCCAATCGCTTAGTAAGAAATGCTGCATGAAAAACCTGGCGCAAGAAGATTGATGAATTTGATGCATATGTGGTCTTCGTATTTGGTCAAGCTCAGTAGTTATATATTTGCGAGCGTGTATACATTTTATTGGGCTTGCTATGGAGGTTCTATAGTTGAAAATGATGTCATGCATGTTTTGTTTTAGTTACAAGTATTTTACATGGTAGATGTGGGACTGAAAGAATGAAGTATTACATTGGTGGTCTGTCCTTAGTTTACTTGGTGCCGCATAAAAGACCAGAAAGAATAAATTTTATATCTAGCTATATACCTATCGCAAGGAATATCAAGGGGTTAAATGAATCTAACTTTTCAAATGACAACCTCTTTTTGGTTCAAGACGCATCTCACCAGTTTTCTGTCAGACACGGTCTGCATTTGATTTGGTATCTTTTTTCCAGAAATGAAAAGTACGTTCTGTTATGGAGCCTGGATGTAATAAAACCAATGATGTGATATAGGGACTTCTGTATCAGGGATTATGAATGGTATTTGCACATATGTATACCTTATTGGTTCATAATTATGAAAGCAGCATTGCATCATTCACTGAAGTAACTTACCATGCTGAAAAGGCGTGCTTTTTAGGTAGCTCCCCAGTGTGAAGCCAATGAAAGAAATGTGTATTCAAAGTGCCGAAGCAGGTTATCTGTGGTCCATTTTTCTTCAGTAGGAGTACATTTGATTTGGCCTTTTTATTTAAGAAACATAAATTTATTATGATGGCCTGTTTGAGGTATCTGTGTTCTTTATCAAGTAGGTGCAGGTCCATCCATTTACTTTTCGCCATTTCTGCTTTTTGTTTTGATATCTAAGGATATATTCGCCATTTCACAATCTAATTGAGGATTGTATGGGTTGGATACACCGAATAATGTATCGGATGTATGGAGATGGTGGGAAAGTAAAAATGGATTATTCACGGTTAAATTTTATTATAAGAGGTTATTAGTGAGAGAGGAACAATTTTTCCCTCATTACTCTATTTGAATTCCCAGAGCACCAAGAAAGGTGTGTTTCTTTGTGTGGTTGGTGGCGAGGGGAGCAATTTTGACAGCGGAAAATCTGAGAAACAGAAGGATCACCTATGTTAGTTGGTGCTTCATGTGCAAAAGTTCGGGCAAAGATGTAGATCATCTCCTATTGCATTGTAAAGTGGCTAATCGGTTGTGGAGAGTGATTCTTAACTTGTTTGGGGTGCATTGGGCGATGCTGGGTACAGTGAAGGAGGCGTTGCATAGTTGGGTTCACATGAGTGGAAAGAGAAGTCCAAGGGTATGGAGTGTCGCTCCCTTAGCAATCATGTGGGTGATATGGAAAGAGAGAAATAGGAGGGCTTTTGAAGGGGTAGAACAAGATTTTGTGAGATTGCAAAGTAGTTTCTTGTTCCTAGTTTCTTTTTGGTGTACTCATGAGGTCCCTATTAGTATAGAGGATTGGATCTCTTTTGTTGAGAACTATATTTTGATGTAGGTTCTCTTTTTTGGTATACGGCTTGTATACGGGGTTAGCCCCCTATTGTTAATAAAATTATTTACCTTATCAAAAAAAAAAAAAAAATAGGCGATAACAGATAATAAATGAATTTAACTCTTTTTGCCGAATGAGATTATCGGGTAAACTAAAAAACGATTCTGAGATCACTGTATTCTGGCACGTAAGTGCTCAAGTGATCCTTACCCAACAAATAAAAAGTGCTCTAGTGTGATCAAACTTTCTATAGAAGCTCTTGTTGAGATGTATATTTTGGAGATATGAACCTGAAACTATTCCTTTACGATCCTTGGCTATCATCTGATAGTTCGCTGAGTCTTGCCGAAGCTCTATAGTTCTAGGCGTTAGTTGGTGCAAGAGTGATTATGTATCACAATATTGTCAAAAGTTTTCAAATTAAGGCACACTCTTTTACATTGGTTATAGACTGTCTTTTGTTTGTAAAGAAGGGTTTAACATTGCCATTCCTACTAATCTTAGTTTTATTCTCTTGTATGAGATGCCTCTTTTTTTTAGTTGTTTGGATATTTCTGTCACCGAGAAGTTTTTTCTTTTTTCTTTACTTATTTTCATCTACCTGAGAATACTATTCCATTTGATAAAGGCCTCCTTAAATCTGTCTGCCTGAATTCAGGTGCGGTTATGACCATCTCAGATAGTGTGGTGTTAGTAATTTTTCTCTTTCTCAGGTTCTTGCTGCCAAGTCACCAGCACTTTTAGACTTTCATGTAGATCTTGTAAGCCTGGAAGCTGCATCAAAGGTTACTGTCTTATCTCTTTATGATGATATATCCTTGAATTTTATCAGGATTCATTAGAAATCCGTTTCTCTTTGCAGATACAGTTGAAGTCCTTGGCTGAAGAAATGCAAGCAATCATCAAGGGTTTGGAAAAAGTTAAAAAGGAACTGGAGGCATCTGAGACTGATGGCCCTGTGTCTGAAATATTTTGTAAGGTATTATGGTGGTTGTATTTCTTTTTTGATCAAAATGGTGGTCATATTTCTTTTAACTGTATCTTAATTTTATTTGTTTATGTATGCAACTATTCTACATGGTGTTAGGATGTGTAGAGCACTCCTTTGTTAATCAGGTTAAGCTATTACTTCTAGCTTGAAAGCACTTCTAGGACTTCAAATATCCTCCTATTGTCTTGTGAGATTTAAAAATTTAATGAAAAAGATCCATTTAGTCTTTTATCAAACTGTTGTATCTTATGTTTTCCCCCGAGTTTTAATATCTCCATTCAGTATTTCACTATTTCTTGATCTGATGGATAGATTGTGAATCAAGATGTATTTTAACCTCGTTACGGCGTAAAGCTGCCGCTGTAAAATTCCACGTACCTGTTGATGAAGAGAGTCTGAATTCCTCTGTTTCACTGTTTGTCTCGTGTCTTTCCTTTATTTATTATTCATTTAACAAAAGGGTTGAGGGAACAGTATACATGGTTTTGTTTTTATTTTTTCTTAAAATGTACTGTATAAGTTTCTGGAGCATGCTATTATCATTATTAGAGAACTTAGTGCACTCCCTCCCTTCCCCAAAGAAAAGGTGGAAAAAAGAAATAATCTTTTGGTCCTTACAACTTTGTTCTTTTGTCCTGCAAATCAGACCTTAAAGGAATTCGTTGGTGTGGCTGAAGTAGAGGTTGGTTCTGTCAAGGAGTTATATTCTGTTGCGGTAATTTCCTTTGCATTTTATTATCGCTTTGTTATATCATACTGCAGACTCATCTTCTTATATGTCTACATAATGTTTAATTGTCATAACTGATGCACAGGGCAGAAATGCTGATGCAATTGCACTATATTTCGGCGAGGATCCTGCCCGATGTCCGTTTGAGCAAGGTAACATATGTACAATATATTTTTAATCCTTTCCTTGACTCTGTGCTGGAAAAATTGAGCGGATGAAAGTTGCCCCCTCGAACTATACTTTGTTTCATTAATGTCCTTCACATTTACAATTCTAACTACAAGATATGATTAAATGCGTTAAAGTTAGTCCAGTGTTATCTTGGACATAAAGACTGCTCCATGATTTTATGGAAATATATGACTGCCTTTATTTAGCTTTGTTAGAGCTGGGTTTTTTAATCAGTATGCTAGTTTATGACATTGGTTGATCGAACATGATCCAATGAAGCTATGCATCTTGTATGTGGGGATGTAAGAATTTCATTTGGTTCAATGTGATAAATAGCTGCCAATAGCACCCAGTAGTTTATCCTGCCTGACCTCTGACTAGTTGGTACTTACTGTATGGAATTTACTCAACTTTCATTTTGTTATGATTGATCTTGATTTATAGTTATACCAATTGTAATTTTGATGGGGAACAAAAATGTCGGTACTCTATTAATGGGTTTTTATATTTTTCACTGTTCTGATGTCAGGTAATTTTTTGATATATCACTTGGAGGCTTGAAGTAATCAGCCTTGATCATTTGGTGGTTTAAGACTTATTTCCAGCATATGAATAAACATGAAGCACCTCTTTTTTGTTTTATGTTGATGATTACTCAAGAACTTGTATATATTACTGCATTTTACTTCAATGAGATGCATTTGATGGATCTGTGACCTTTGTTTGCTTCTTTCGTGCTTCCCTGTTCTCATTTGAATTCTTTTGCCTTCGATGGTTCTGGATTTTCGGCTGCTAACCTTTTCCTCTTTTTTCTTTTGGTGCATCTGTTCGACAATCTGTACAGTCACTGCAACCCTCTTAAATTTTGTGAGACTGTTCCGCAAAGCCCACGAAGAAAACTTGAAGCAGGCGGAATTAGAAAGGAAGAAAGCTCAGAAGGAGGCTGAAATGGAGAATGCCAAAGGAGTTAATTTAACAAAGAAGGGTTTCAAGTGAATGGGAATGATTTCAATGTTTCAGTGAATATTGGGCGTCGAACAATCCGCGCCTGTTGGTTAACCATGTTAACCGAGGATATCTTCCAAAGACAGACCAAAAGCCTCCAAAATTAACGCAAGTGCTGTGGCATTCTTTGGGTTCGAGAAAGAATATTGAGGCTTGTGAACCCCTGGAAGTGCAGTGAAATGCTTTGCAGATAGGAAGCTGAACCGGACACATCATTGCCGGATCTCTCTTGGATGATGCAAGCAACCAGTTGCTCCCTTAATCAATCCCCTTGGTTTTATTATTGGCAGGACTGCTATCCACCTGGAGAGATTTGCTATATGACTAAGCAGATGCTGCAGTCAAGATCACGGATTTCGATATACCATTATGGAGCGAACATGATGGACTCGGTGTTGGCACAAAAAATGTAGTTGCCACAATGTCAATGTTCACCATTGACCGCCATTATGCGATGTCAACTGTAAATTAAAAGTGTAACATCAGCTTGTATAAATCCTAGCCAGTGTATCTAGATTCAAAGTTGATTCTTTTCATTGTAACATAGAGAAAGGGGTTCCCTGCTGTATCAGTTTTTGATGGGAACTACCACGAAATTGATTGTACAGAAAGCATAGGAGAAGATAGGGATAGGTTCTTTAGCAATAGTAATGTATCAATATGCAGGCTGGAAGATTAGCTTCCCTCCTTTCCAAGATTCAAATTTTGGAAAATGTTGTGATATCTTAATTCTTTGAAGGCAGACAAGTTGTCTGCATTTCCTTCCTTCATCTTTGTTACCTGAGGTCTCAGACATTTTTTCGTGCTCAAGGAGCTTATCTAATCCAAGATTTCTTAGCTTCAGCTACTTGGTTTAAGGATCTCAGATTATTAAGGGATTTGCAAGCCTATGGCTATGTAAGGAAGTTGATTTTCTGTAAAGGTGCCTTTTTTCATGATGGAGGGATAACAAGTTTGTATATTAAAAAGGCAAATTCAACATGAAAGATGTCCATGTTTGATGTTTTTCATAGTTCTTTCAAATGCATTTCCTATTTCATTCTTTACTTGTGATGACCCAAAGAGTCATCTTATGTTTTAAAACTTAATTCTGCGCTCGATAGTCTTAAAAATCTCATTTTTACCCTCATCGATTTGTGTGCGCAGTTCGGGCCAATTTTCGGAAAGGTTTTATGTGGAAAAATTGAAGAAACAATGATTTTTTTGCCTTAAAAATGAATTTTAGGACTTCGGTCAACGTTTTGAGTAATCGGACTCGGACCCATGTTTTGATGATCTCGGTGGGTTCGTACCCAACTTGCTCTGGCTCGGGGTCCTTCCTTTTTATTCCTCGGTAAGCGGACCGTGGGAGCATGGGGGCGATATCTGCTTTTGACGGATAGAAAACATCTCTCTTTTGTCCCTCCTGACCGAACTCGCCAAAAAACCTTTCTTTTATCGCTTTGCCTAGACCAACCAAGGGAATAGGTAGTCCGTATTGGTATCAGATCTCAGAATTGTCTTTCATTCCAAGACACAACTTGTATCCATGCGCTTCATATTCGCTCGGAGTTCGCTCCCAGAAATATAGCCATCCTGCCCCCTCACGTCAATCCCACTCGTAGTGTGGGGGAAGAAGTGGACTCTAAGGGGTCCTACTAATTGAGTTAAGGAAGCAAACTGTATTTCGTCTAAGGATGCCTAACCGCTGCACCGATCATTCGGGGGGAGGCGGGACACTGCGAGGTGGGTAGTTTATCTGGGGCGGATGTAAAATATGGCACCTGGACATATGTCCGGAATCAAATTCCGAGGTCCCTAGTTCTAGATATGAATTTTTGCCTAAAATTGAAAGACACAAAAATTAATGATTTTAAAGAATTGCTTAATGTTTGACCTTGTTGGCATCATATCTGTATTTTGGTTCCGGAGACCGGTACATGTTTGTTATGATATTTATACCTTATCTATGAAATTTGGTGAGAAACAGAACTCATTTGACGTGATTCGGACATTCGGTTGAGAAAATAGAAATTTTGAAGTGTTCTTGAGAATTTCATATGTTTTGGTGTTAAATTCGTAATTCTATGTGTTATTTTGCCGATTTGATCGCACGAGCAAGTTCATATGATGTTTTTAGACTTGTGTGCATGATTGGTTTGGTGCCCCGAGGGCTCGGGGTGAGTTTTGGATAGGCCACGAGTAGTTTGAGACTTAGAAAATCTAATGTTTCTGTTGTTTCTGGTGTGCTGCCACTTTGTGCTTCGCGATCCCGAAAATACTCAGTAACGACCCGGCCGGTCGTTCCTGAGATTTACCCCGTTTCCCCTATTTCTGCATTTGTTATATATCGCTATCCTGTTTTTGAGGTGTTGGATCAGTTGGTTTGGGTCCAGAGTGGTTATGGTGAGAATTTAGGCATTTAGCCTTTTAAAGTAGGAGAAAGTCAACTGAGAGTTGACTTATTGGCGAACGACCTCGGAATGCGGATTTTATGGCTCGGATAGCTTCGTTAGGTGATTTGGGACTTAGGAATGTGTTCAAAATATTTTTGTGATGTCCGGTGTAGAATTAGGCTTGAATTGGCGAAAGTTAGTTTTTGGCGATTTCCGGTCGGCAGTGAAAATAGGCTATCAAGGTCGGAATGGAATTCCGGAAGTTGGAACAGGTTCGTAATGTCATTTTGGATATGTCTGCAAAAATTTCAGGTCAATCAGAGATGTTTTGGTTGGTTTCGGCGTAGTTGGCGAAATTTAGAAGTTTCAAAGTTCTTAGGCTTGAATTTGATGTAAATTTGGTGTTTTCGTGTTTCGAAGGCTCGACTAAGTTTGAATGACGCTATGGGGTGTGTTGGTATGTTTGGTTGGGGCTCCGAGGGGCTCGGGATTGATTTCGGATGGTTGACGGGAAATTGGAGTGATTTTTGGTAATCTGCAGGTTGCTGATTGCTAGTACTTTCGCACCTGCGGAAAGGGAGCCGCAGGTGCAGTTCCGCAGGTGCGAGATTTGGGTGAGTAGGGAGTGGTTTGCAGGTGCGAGGAATTTGTCGCACCTGCGATGTCGCTGGTGCGGAAGGAGCATCGCACCTGCGAAGCCGCATGTGCGGAGAAATGGTCGCAGGCGCGAGATTGGTCCGTTAAGGTGAGTTTCTCAGGTGCAAACCTTGGACCGCAGGTGCGGCCAATTGTCCGCAGGAGCGGAAATGACTGGGCAGAAGCAATATAAAAAGGACCCTCCGCGAAATTTCTTATTTTTCCAACAATTTGCCTGCGGGAGGAGTCCATTGAAGGCGATTTAGAGAGGGAAATTCAAGATTCTTCAGCAAAGGTAAGTTCTTTGGTTGCTAATCTCGTTCCTATGCTATTTTGTTCGGATTAGGCTTGAAAATTTAAGGGTTTGAGTAGGAAAAGGTTGGGAAGAAGGGGGTGGAGAATTGGAAATTCTTTTGAGGTTTTGGATAGGCAATTGTGGTCCGATTTTAGTGTTCTTGGTATGTATAGAACCGTGGGAGGACAAGGTTTCTAATGATATAAAAATTATCGAATTTTAAGACGTGGTCCCAGGGCTCGGGTTTGGCCGAATTTCGAGATTTTTGATTAAATTGATAATTTTCGATTGGGTTGTGTTCCTTGAGTATATATTGATAATGTTAGCTGGTTTTGGCGAGATTCGGCGCAATCGGGAGCCAATTTGAGGGGCAAGGGCATAGCGGACTAGCGTTGTGGCCCGGTAGAGGTAAGTAATGGTCTTAAATCTTGTCCTGAGGGTATGGAACCCCGGACTGCATTATTTTCTCACTGAATTTGGAATGGCGCACGTGTCAGACAACGAGCATGTGGCGCGTACTGATTTTTGGATTGCACTAGGTCCTCTCTGCGACGACTAATGAGTTGCATATTTACTCAAAACCTTATGTTAAATTATGTTCTAAAGATTTGTGAAATATTTGGGCTATAAGCCGTGTTTGGGGCCCCGTGTCGATCTGTTTAGAACCTTTGATGGCGTTTTACTGCTGTTTTCCTCACTACCTGTTGATGATTTTACTTAGCATCATTGTGCATACTGTTTTATTTGAAACTCAACCTGATTTACACTACATGAGCATAAAATGACGTTTTCGGGTCGAGTACCCTGTTTTACTACTTCGCCCGAGGGGCTTTTCGAGTGGTTCCACCGAGTGTGGCCCAGGTCCAAGAGTAATGGTGAGGTGCTGAGTGATATTAGCGCTTGGGCTGAAGGAGCCCCTCAGGAGTCTGTACACAACCTTAGTGAGCGCACCTAGTGTGAGTGACGAGTGATTGGGAGACATGAGTGACTGTGAGCTGCTGAGTGATTGTGAGGTGCTGAGGGATTGTGAGGCAAGCCTGATGGGCTGATTATGAAACATGTTTTTGCCCGAGGAGGTACTTATGATTTTACTACATTCATTTGCATACCAAATCTTTGTTTTAAAGTTGTTAGAAATGTGTATTCTCTTAAAGACTTTTATGAAGTTGATTTTTAAGGCATGATGATTTCGTATATCTATGTTATACTATTGAAAAGTAAGGCTGTGTATATTGTGACATGATGGCATTGATTTTTATGTGTTTCCTTGCTACTTAGACTTAATTTATTCTCATTACTACTGAGTTGGCGTACTCACATTACTCCCTGCACCTCTGTATGCAGATTCAGGAGCAGATATCGAGCGTTAGCTTTTATTTTGCAGCGGAGCCGGATCGTGGGATATAGAGGTAATTGTTCAGCGTTCGCAGCATCTCTGTTTTCCCTTCCTGTTCTATTTAGCTTTGATTCGGAGTTTTGTATTATAATGATTTATTTTAGCTTATTTCACTTGATGCTCATGACATGTTCGCTCCGGGTTTTGGGGATGGCAGAACTGTACAAAATTGGCCTATTATATTAAGAAATTTTCTGTATATTGTTATGAAATGCTTGAAATTTAAATGGGATTTTTTTCAAAGGAAATTGTGAACATGCGGTAATCGGTTAGCCTAGTTCCATGATAGGCGCCATCACGGCCGGTTAGGAATTGGGGTCGTGACACACTCTCACGATTGAGAAAGGGAAACGGGGTTGGGGAGGAGTTTTGGTCGCGAATGCGAGGTGATGGGGGCTTTACCGTTTGCGAACGCGACCAGCNGGGGGGGGGGGGGGGGGGGGGGGGGTCAGTCATACCTTCTACGCGAACGCGAGCAATGATTCACAAACGCGACAACCAAGGTATTCGCGAACGAGTAGACCTTTGGGCTGTTGTGCTTCGCGATCGCGACAGGTCTCTCGCGAACGCGATGAAGACCTGTCCAGTGATTTTCAAAACGGAACAAAAAGGGACTTCGTCCCAATTTTCATTTTTCATCACTAGAACTCGACGTAGGGCTTTTTAAATTTCCATTATCACTCATTAAAATCCTAGTCCTAAATCTTGTTCTTTAAGGGTAGAAATTAGGGATTTTGGGAGAATTGGAAATTTTACAAATTTGGGAATTTAGGCCTCGATTTGAGGTCAGATTCCGGAACGAATTCCATATTCGGGCTCGGGGGTGAATAGGTGAACGGATTTTGGTCCGAACCTCGAGTTTTTACCAAGCGGGCCTGGGGTCGGTTTTTGAACTTTTGGGAGAAAATTCGAGAATTCTATAATTTTGTATTGAAATTGATTTCTTCAGTGATAATTGATGTTATTAAGCTAATTATGACTAGATACGAGTGGGTTGGAGGTGAATTCTAGAGGAAAAGCGGTACTTGAGAAGTGAGTGGCCTGCAGATCGAGGTAAATATCGTGTCTAACTTTGGCTTGAGGGATTATGTATTAATTGACTACTTGCTACATGTTTGGTTATTGAGTACAATATATAGGTGAGGTAACGAGCACCTATGTGTTGATGTCGAGTCATAGTATGCGAGTGAATACTATTCTTGTAACTGTTGTAGCCTTTAATCGATTTGTCATGCTGAACTTAGCTAATTGTTATGTTGAGCTACTCTCATCTTAGTTTTACTGAAATTGGTAATCGTTGAGTATTGGCTCAAGGTCGAGATTGGTATTGTAGTATTGAATATTGAAGTAAGACTGATTTATGATATCTCTGCCTCTCTGTTGTTATTGATCTTTGATTTGGTGAGGAAGAGCGTAAAGCACGAAGGGTGATGTCGTGCAATGTTTATGAGTGAGTGTTAATGTACGAAGAGTGATGTTGTGCCATGTCTTGTGAGTGATAATGCACGAAGGGTGATGTCGTGCCATGTCTTGTGAGTGATAATGCACGAAGGGTGATGCCATGTTATATTATGAGAGAGTTGATGCACGAAGGGTGATGTCGTGCCGTTCTATTATGCATATGGAGAGACTGAGAGTAAAAGCACGAAGGGTGATGCCGTGCAATTTCCTTTACTGTTTTTACTTGTTTATTTCGTTTAAGGCATATTGATTGATTATGTCTTATCCTTGTTTCTTATTCCTTACATTGTGAACCCCTCAGCATGTCCCCTTCCCATTATCGCATGTTCTATCTCTTTTATTACTATAGTTGCTACTTGTATGATTATACTGTACATATTATATGTGGGTGTCTTGTCCTAGCCTCGTCACTACTTCGTCGAGGTTAGGCTCGACACTTACCAGTACATGGGGTCGGTTATACTGATGCTGCACTCTGCATTTTTTGTGCAGATCCAGGTGTCGGTCCGAGCTGATTCCGAGCTTCGCTGTTGACTTCTTTACCCGGAGACCCAAGGTAGATCTGTCGGCGTCCGCAGATTCCTGAAGTCCCCTCCCATCTGATCATTTTACTGTTTTCCTTTGATTCATAAACAGTTGTACATTTTTTCTTCAGCCAAATACTTGTAGATAAATCATAGTAGTCCGTGGGTTGTGACTCCAGATCATGGGTAGATACACACACACACACACACACACATATATATATATATATATATGTATGTATGTATGTATGTATGTATGTATATATATATGTATGTATGTATGCACGGTGTTATTATGAATTTCCGTTTCTTTATTAATTTATCATGTGTTGAATTGTAGTAATTCGCCGCAAGTTTTAAGATTTTTATACTGTGAATCTCTAATGTTGGCTTGCTTAGCGAGTGTAACATTAGGCGCTATCACGATTCTGATGATGAGAGTTTGGGTCGTGACGTTACTGTTCCTTACACAGGGGCTCTATGAAAAATCCCAAGTTATTGTTTACTAGAAAGAATAATGGGTGACGAAGAGGGTGCAAATTTTGTTAAATGGGACGTGCATATTAACACCCCTTCGATCAGGAGCGATCATCCCTTGAGATGAAATTGGCACGATACGGGGAGAAAATTTTGGAGCGTCAAAATTCAGATCTAGACATGGATGGACTATATTGGATTCCTCACATCACTAAATTTTACTAGTTATATCAGTAAATTTATAAGATAGTTTTACTATATCATTAAAATCACTTAGTTATGTGTAATTTTTGACTGTATTGATAGAATGGTAAAAAGTCCTGTGATCATAGTGCGAAATTAACTCTCAAAGCCACGAGGTACATTTTCATAAGTTGAGTGGAGTTAGGAGGAGGTTCAGTTACAGTAGGAACAAGTGTACTTTGGTACGAGCTTTATGGGGAAAGTTGACCTTCTATGTAACAAGGTTTAGGTCACTGACTTTTACTCTTTTTTTAATAGATTTGATTAAATTCCATAGTAAATGTTTGGAAGAAATTAAAGCCACTTTTCCCCTTTAACGTAACAAGGAGCTTTATTAAGCATAGTCCCAAACGAACGACTAGGGTGTACATGGACCTGATTGATTCGGTTTTTATAAAAACCAAACCAAACTAATTATATCGGTTTTGATTGGTTCGCTTTTATCGGGTTCTTCGGGTTTTTTATTACTTAAATGTTATTTCAATCTTACTTTGTTAAAGTTTTTATAACTAAAAATATGTTTAGTAAAAATTTAAACAATTACAAACATAGTATCTGTTAAAATATTTTTAGGGGATAGTTTTCTTAGTAACACTTTATAGTTAATTTCTTAGTCGTCTGACAATAATTTTTCGTTGATGTACACTTTCAAGGTTAATCGAATTTAGTAATTAAACATAAAAATCTATATGTTGCCTAAATAATAATAACCACTTCAAATTCGAAAAAGATATAAGAATTTAATAGATATTAATATATGAATATGGACGAACAAAGAGATTGGCGCATTTCAGTAATACTTGATAAGAAAGTGATCATACAACCCATCATATAAGGTTAATAATATGAAGCACTTTATATTCTATTATACCTCATAAGAGAATCCCAAATATTTATAAATAATTTTTAAAGGAAGTTCTATATAAAATCTTAAAAGTATATATAAAAATTAATATATTTATATATCGGTTTGATTCGAATTTTTTTATTCAATACCAAACCTAGTCGAGTTTTTTAATCGGTCTGGTTTAACTTTTCGATTTGATGCGATTTTTCGGTTCGGTTTGTACACCCTACGAACAAGTAACAACTCTCTCTTCCCCCTTTTTGATATTCTTAACTAACTTGTTCTTTATGACTGAATTCTTTTGAGATAATAGGATTCAAGCAAAATAGGACGTATGCCCTATGTGTCGAGCATATATTACTTAAACCAAGTTATTCTGAAGAGGCAGGTCTTTAACCGTACGGGGCATTTTATTTGGTTGCCCCCATTTAATTTATATCCGCTTTTTTAAAATTTTTTAATTTGTACCCATTTTTAAAATAAATTCAGCACCCTTTTTCTCGCTGAGCTGAAGTTCGCCAGTTAAGCTGAGTTCGCCAGTTACAAAGACAAAACTTCAGCATACGGGGCTGAAGTTCCCCAGTTACAAAGACAAAACTTCAGCTCTAGTTATAAAGACAAAAACTTCAGTTGTAGAGCTGAAATTCGCGAGTTACAAAATAAAAACTCTGAAGTTCCCCAGTTACAAAGACAAAAACTTCAACTCTAGAGCTGAAGTTCCCCAGTTATAAAGACAAAAACTTCAGCTCTAGTTAGTTCCCCAGTTACAAAGACAAAAACTTCAACTCTAGAGCTGAAGTTCCCCAGTTATAAAGACAAAAACTTCAACTCTACAGCTGAAGTTTCCGAGTTACAAAATAAAAAGACAAACTTGTTGAAGTTCCCGAGTTACAAAACAAAAACTTCAGCTCTAGTTAGTTCCCCAGTTACAAAGACAAAAACTTCAGCTCTAGAGCTGAAGTTTGCAAGCTATTTCAGGCCCGTCTACTAGAATGCTGAAGTTTTGCGTGATTGTCTTTGCTACTTCAGCCCCGTATGCTGAAGTTATGCAAAAAGCGGGTACGGATGCAATTTTTTTACAAAACGAATATAAGTTAAAATGTGACACAAAAAATGGGTACGGATGCAAAAGCCCATCTTTAACCACAAATGACTAACCATAACCCCTTTTCCTCTTTGAAGTAGTTAAACTTAAAAGTACCTAACAGAGAACTCTTATTTTGGTTCAACCAAGTTTTTTTTTGCTTTGTTTAACCATTTGGTATTTGAAGTTTTGAACGTTTACTAATCCGACTAATTTAAATTCATGTCGAGTAAATCCATTAAGAGATAAAGAGTTTTATACAAAAAGATACTTTATTTTCAAAGTTTAAACTTTAGACATTTGATTAAAAATGGAGGAATTCCATAATAATGGGTATATATATATATATATTATAACACTACATGTTGGTCAAACCAGTCCTAGAATGCCATTAAGCCTTAACCCAAGTGATAATCATGGTCTTCTTGTCAAGTGATAAATAAATAAGTTTGGCTTGCCAAAGACCTGTACAGATTTTCAAACTCCCCAATCTGAAAAAGAAAAAGTTGTTAATAATCCCAAAACTAAATAAATAAAATAGGCAAAGGATTATTAACTGCAAATCCTTCACCATTTGGTCTTTGTTTTTGCTCACTTGGCATTAGTTAATGATGTCCGTGGTCAATTTTGCTAAGTATTCTCTTATTACAAGTTAAGAAAGTCTTGTCCTACCTTAACTAACTCCTCCA
>ML327943.1:0-21207 GCA_005239505.1 Nicotiana paniculata | reverse complement strand
AAAAAAAAAAAAAAAAGAAAAGGAAAAAAGCTTGACTAACTTACACGGCTAAAACTCTTATGTGCAAATGTATAGACATGCCTTGTATATATGACCAGAGACATAGCTTGACTGCTACGTTGTGCAAAGTGAAACCTCCTCCAACTTTAGGTACAAAACAAGCCATCACCTTCAACATTGCTCCAACGAAAGCTATCTCAATTTTACAAACAAATGTTAAGAAAAATAAATATTATTTAAAAAAAAAAATCCTTTACATCAAGGATTAGGGACAAGATCAGGGGAAGGGATTCAACAACTCATACTATATGCAAAAAAAAAAAAGAAAAGAAGAGTTGTAATTTTCTGATAGGAATAGCGAGTAACCGTTTCACTCGGCGTCGAGTGATCAAAGCTAAAAGCTTTAGACTTTTTTGAGCATGTTCAGCTTCTAAAATTTCTGAAGCCCTACGCTACGGCATTATGAAGAAGACATAGTTAGTAGATAACTATTTTGTTATTGTAGAAAGCGATCAGTTCTTCTGATCTTGTTCGGACTCGGAAAAGCTTCCTTTTTCGATTCCAGAAGGTACACTAGACTAGACTATAAACCTTTGTATTAATCAAATTGATTTCAGATATTCACGTTCTTCTTTTCTCTTTTCATTGCAAATCAAAATATAAACAGTTTACAAAGAGTCTTTTCCAGATTTTCTTCTAACTGGAAACAGAAAAGCTGCTACATTACATAAAAAGAGAATATGGGGTTGTAAAGCTTACATCAATGTATATTCTGTAGATTACAAAAATACATTTGAAATCCCAAGAATTTCTTCATATCTTTCTCTGATCAAACCATATTTACTCCTGCTGAGAGCAGACCCTTTTTATTATCAGAAAACAGAATCTGCTGAATCACTGGAAAACCTTAAAGGAACTCTTCTAATGTCTTTATCTTCAGAACTGTATGTTCATCTCTATCTTGAATCTCAACTTGATACGGCAAAATTCTCATTTCATCTGTTTTACAACTTCTGTAGAAAACAATGCTGACTATTGTATCAAGAACCAGCAGAATTGAATACATATAGGCAATGAACATTCCTTCTAAAGCAAGAGAAAAAAGGTCTGTTTTTTCTTGATAATAAGCCCTCACAATTCTGTATTGAAACAAAGCTTCAACAGCAGCCAAAGCTAAACTCACAGGCACAGCTAATGATAATGCTGTAGCTGTTCTTCCTCTGATTAAAATACAAGATTTGAGAATTGCCATATACCCTCCAATTTTTTCTGTTCCTGATATTACTAAAGCCAAGTTGCAAACAATTAAAGTGTTGGCAAGAATGATTGAACAAATTACAGCTCCAGTTGCTGAACACAAAAGAATTAATCTTGGAGATGAAAGCCCAAAGCCATAATCAACAAGATTAAAACCAAAGAACAGGACAGTAAAACAAGTTGCATTTGCTGAAATGATGAGTAAAGAGTTGCAGAGTTGGGTAAGAAGAAGGGGAAAAAAGGAAGAAAAAAATGAAGGATTTTGGGATGGTTTTGAGTAATTGAGAGCTTCAATTACTGAAGCTTTGCTGAAGAGAAAAGATGAAATGGTAAAAGGGAATGCAAGAAAAGAAATGGCAATGGTTTGAGAAATCTTGGAATTTAAAAGGGTGAAAAATTCAGAAGAAGAAGGGAAACCTGCAGCATCAAAAAGTAAATGCAAACGCTCATAGATTATTGGGAAGAAAGATGAAGAAAGGATAAATGATTGTAGTAAAAGAAATGTGGCTGCAAAAGGGAAGACAAAAAAAGCTGCTGTTGTTGTGAAGAATTGATAGTTTTGCAGAAAAATAAAGATTGATCTTCTGATGATTTTGGTTGTTCTCTCCATTGGAATAGAGGAGTTGTAATCTTCCATTTTTTTGATGTGAAGAAGTTGGTTGACAAAATCAAGAAAATGAGCTATATATATTGATGTTTGCTCCTCTATTTTAATGAGGGAATCTCATTCTTCAAATGGTTGTTTGGAAAATGTTTGGAGAGTTGGTTTTCTTGGAAGGAATGGATAGGCCAACAACTAGAAAATAACAAAAAACATAGAGGAGTTTGTAGCAGTGGAGTTGTTTTTGCTTTGTTTTTACCAGTGAGTTTGTTGGGATTTAGTTCTGAATTCTGTCTTTGTAATCTCCAAAACCTCATCTTAGTTATATAGTTGGCTTAACTTTGGGTTTAGCAGGACACATTTCATTTTTGAAGAATTAACCTAATTAGCCGACCATACTAAAAATAGCCGGTAGATGTATAATATATAGAGGTAGAGCTATAATTTGAAGATAATTTTATCCATGGTCATTGAACTTTTGTGTTTGTTACCCAAAAATCACTTTTCTTTAAATATCAAAAGTCACTTTTCTTTTTTTTTTGTTACACAGAAATCATTTTACTTTGCTCTAGTTATCACAAAAGTCACCTTTTTACTTGAAAAGTCTATTATGCCCTTGATATTATATAAACCTTTATATTTATGTAATACTTTTTATATTATATACTATATGATATATTTTTACCTATGTATTTTATTTATAAATAAAATAATTTAATATTATTTTATTCATTATTTTTATAATATATTCGTATATTTAATTTTTTTCTAACTTTAATTTTCAAGATATATTAGTAGCGTTATAAAATAATTTTTTTCAGCAATTCTTTTTTTTTTGAATTTAATTGACCGACCAAAGTTGGTTGGTAATTTCCGACCAACTTTGGTCGGTATGCCCTTCCGACCTTCAAAATACCAATCACACGTTAATTGTCGCGTTTTGTACGGTTATTGGCCATTACCGACCAACTTTGGTCGATTTTTTTGGACGATTTTTCCCGAATTTCTAGTAGTATAATTTTCCAAATAACCAATTGCCCAGATAAATCCCCAAGAAAATATCCCCAGTTAAATTCGCATGTAGAGTTACTTAGGGATTTTCCTTCAGATTAACATATGATTTTTTCCTCATTTTCGTTGTTTGTTTATATACGAATTTTCTCACGAAAATGTACTTGCCGATTTATTTCTCTACTAATATATATTAAAGTTACTGACAAATTTAATAACGCTAATAATACATCTTGAATATTAAGGTTAAGAAAAAATTAAATATAGACATATATTTAAAAAATAATAAATAAAATAATATTAAATTATTTTATTTAAAAATAAAATACATAGTTAAAAATATATTATATAGTATATAATATAGAAGGTATTACATAAATATTAAGGGCATAATAGACTTTTCAAGTAAAAAGGTGACTTTTGTGATAACTAGAACAAAGTAAAATATTTTTTGTGTAACAAAAGAAAGAAAAGTGACTTTTGTGTAATGAACACAAAGTTGAATGATTTTTACGTAACAAAAAAAGAGAAGTAACTTTTGGGTAACAAAGACAAAAGTTCAATGATCATGGATAAAATTAACTCCATAATTTGAAGATTATGAGTTTTGAATTTGTTACGGAACCCATAACTCGTTTTATTTACTGGGTTCGCAATTAAATATTTATATATTATTTAATAATTTCTCAGTACAAATACAATATTTATGCGAAAGTGACTGGGTTCGATCCAACCCACGCCTAATAGGCTAGCACCTACTCTATATATAACATATATAATCAGTATATAATTTGTATATACCGGTTAGAAAAAATAATTTGTAAAGATCCCCAAATTTTTCTTCCTTTTTGCACTTTTAGGAGCGTGTAAAGAAGGCATCTTTTGTATAATGTGAAAAAAATATATATATATAAACATCATTAACATTTGAGAACCTTTGCTATATGTAGGCTCTTTTCATGTCTTGCTTGCTAAAGGAAAAGGAAAAGGAAAACTTGTTTTTGTTTGTCTTGGAATTTACTTCAACGTGTAGGAACATCAATTGTTTATTTAGGAATTATTTTATCTTACACAACTTAGGCATATACTATAAGTAAAGTGGGGGCATTTATTAGTTCCTTTTTATAGTTTACTATTTTCCTTTTTTCTATTTCTGAGAACACCATTATACCACTGGAATTGTGCCAAAGAGGAATTTCTATTTAGGGGATCCCTTAAAATCGATACGATATTAATATAAATGTTAAAATGAGAAAAAAAAATTTCCAACTATACAATTGTAGTGAAAATTGTTATTAAAAGCATATTCCTTTGAAGTTTCTTTTTGTCACTGTCTATAGACAATAGAGTACTACTACTGTGTTGTCATAGTTTAAAATTGGTTATTTTTTTCATACTATTATAAACTTGGAAGACCCTCAACCACGTAAAAAAGATATATTTGGTAGCCTTTATTATAAGAGTGTTTAATTTGTCTAATAATATTTTTTTTAAATGTCTTTCTTAAATCATTATACTAAAATTGAGCAGTAAGCGTGAATTTCAAAAAATAATAATAAGTGCTTCTTATCTTTTAACAAATCAAATATTTTGCATATTGTCTTGTCTGCGTATATTTCATGAAGGAATTCTCATTTCATATAAAGGATTTAATTTGTCAGGATAATTAAAAATCAGTATATATGGTTGACTTTCTTAGTATTTTTTATATAACAAAATTATATGCAGTAGAATAATGTGTTGATGTATGATGAAGACATAAACAGGAGGGATAGGTGGCAAAGTCGTTAATCTCATCATTTTGGATTTACAAAATGGCAAATATATATATGTGTGTGTGCAGTTTGTCTTCTACCTTTGATTGTCATTTGCTTGCTCATCACCTAATTTTACACAGTCAGCTGAGCATGAAACTTGTGCTCTTTCTTGGACTGAACGAACACAGAACGTAAGTGAAAAAGTTAACCAAAGCAAGAGGTGGCAATTAGCAATATCTGTCAAAATAGACAAATTTATTTGTGCTTTTCTTTTGTCATATATATATATTTGGTGGTCATTCATATCCTTCCTTATACTTGCTCAATGCTCATCTTCTGATGATGTTTTTCATGACCCTCGTTTGTTGGCCTTTTCCTCAACTAGACGTCTTTATAACCCAAATCATTTTTCTATCTATACGTTGATTCAACATTCAAATTTTCTTCGTGTGATCTATGATTAAAAAATCGAGCCGTAAAATTAGCCCATCACTAATACTTGCATTATGGTAGATTACCTATATCACGATCTCTTGAGGTGCCCCTGCATAAATGCAAAATATTTGGTGCATCGAACTGTTTTTTTTTTTTTTACATTAATTCAAATACTTCTTCGAGATTTCTTTTTATCAAGTATTTATTCATAATAAATAAATTAATTTGTTATCTAAAAACAAAGAAGATAACCTACTACGACATGATAAGATTACAAACAGTTAAAATTCTTTTATATATACTAACAATATATATAATTACACGGGTAATTTCCTTTATATTAGAGATCTAAACAATTTTTATATGCTTCAACTGACGAATTCCCATGCTTGTTTAATTATTTTGTCCCCTAGTTAAAGCATCCTCTTTTTTCCCCGTTGCTTTTGTAAAAGGACCCATGCAACAGATATTATTAGTAATATTAAGTAAAATAATTCCACGCCAGTTTACTGACTCTTCGTGATACATGCATGGCTAACTACCTCATATAGTCGGGCTCTAACATGAGTATCGGGCACCGGATGAAAAACCAAAAAAACTACCTCATATAAACTCAGATAATTAGACGACAAATAATTTCACTTATTCTTGGCGGGCTCTTAATTAAACACATGTAACCCTCATCAAATTCGTTGTCCTAATTAATCCGAGGATTAATCATCCTCTTCATATTTGATTTAACCTATCTACACTTTGCCTTTGGGTAAGCTCGTGGAGTACTTTTCAACTAGCACCATAAGAAAGGATTGAGTTCAGCCTGTCGGTGCATATTATTCTATGAATTTAAGTTATTTTTACATTATTACGTACAATTTAACTGATTATAATAAATTATAATTCGGGGCGGAGGTATATAGAGTCAAGATGATTCAAATGAATTTCGTCAAAATTTTATATTATACGAAAATAGGGGAACGTTGATTTTTTATTATACATAAACAATTGAATTCCCGGATATAAGGAAAGATTTTAGCGTAGTCAGAGAAGGATATGAGATTCAAGCTTTATGGGTTCAACTTTTAAATTTTTTAGTGTTAAGCTCTTATATAAATAAAATATTATATTTTTAAATTATGGATTTATATCTGTTATTCGTTTCAATTTTCGTGAATTTTTATACATAAATTTATATATCACGTAGAAAATACTGGATTCAGATGAACCAGTACGACAAGGCTATACATCCGCTTCCAAGGGTGTATGACGTAAACAATGGATAAGGTATGAGTTTATATGAATCCATAACTTTCGGCTTAGACCATGTATATATATTAAAAAATTAACTAAATATCTGTAAATAATAAATTTTGAACCCTCTAAACTATAGACGGAAATAATAGAATTTCAAATTTGAACCCATAAAATTCAAATCTCACTGTTGTTCGCCTCTGAGTATAGTGACAAAGGGTTCAAAGGTCAGTTTTAGATCCCAGATTTGAATACCAAGTGACATTTATAAGTTCTTGGCCAGCAATTTCCTGACTGAAAACCGAAAAATAAAATTAATCAAGCGTGCAGACTTATGAAATACTATAGAGAGAATTTACTGAGAAAAGGGGACCAGCAGTAATTAAGTGGGCCTGGAGCGAATTAAGGAAGAAAAGAAATTGTAGTAATTAAAATGATGATTTAACATAAGCAGCCATCATTATGAAGTTGGTGCCAAGTCTTCTAACCTAAAACACTTGAACGTTGGTTGATTATAAGATTGGTTGAGGGTCCATTTTCCATCCTTGTTGTTTAGGTTGCAAGAAATATGCACAGACTTGCAACTATAGATATGCTTTTTCTTTTTCGGTTTTCCACCCAGTATCGAGTATTCGCTTTAGTACCCGACTAGTTTGGATTCGCGAGATAAAATTTTGACTTTGAGGTAAAGTGTTTCTTACCAAAGATAACTTTATATATAAAACTCGAATCTGAGATATCTGATTAAGGACGGAAGAATACTAACCGCTACACTGCAACCTTTTATCGGTATTGATCAGTCGTTGTACCTATGATTTTTCTCCTAACTGACAATGATCTCAGTTCTCACTCACTCCCATATTAGTCCATAGTTTAATCAATTCATATTGCATGTTAACTAATCCTTATATAATTAAATGATATGATGTTGCTAACTAACATAAGTAGTTCTTAATCCACTTAGCTTTGAGGTTTAGATTTGGTAGCACCAGTACATATTGTACTCTCTTGGTGTGTAATAATTCTTTTATAAAAATAACCAAAGCTAATTTAACCTTTAAATTAATCAAAGAAGGTAATATTCCAACGAAGAGCATCTTATTTATTTTCATACCTTGTGCATTGCGTTTTATTGTTTTAAAACTGTCAAGTTCTTGTTGGAAGATATCTAATTCTGATCTTCTTTTTCTACTCTTTTTAATTATTATTATATTATCAAATAAAGCTAAAGTGATTGTTTTTTGAGTAAGTACTGGATTAGACTAATTAATGGAAGTTAATGAGAATAAGTGGACAGCCACATGGCTTTAATAGTGTAATGCAATGATCAAATCTATGTTTAACTTTATACGAAAAGGTTAGCTAGGAGAAACTTAGCTATATATACTCAATTTTAAAAAAAAAGTATATGATAATTGTGTTTGGATTTGAAGTTTACTCTAGTAGATTCATAGCCAAAAATATATTAGAACTTTGTGTTTATACCAAATCAATAAATACATATAAACTTTCATACATGTATTTATTAGTTCTTAAACCATAGTTGATTGATATGTATTTTAACTTTAGTTTTTAAATTATATAGTTTGATATAAACACAACGTTCATGTAAGTATTTATCAAATTTGCATATGGCAAAAGTAGTTACTTAATTCGTTAATTACGTGCCTTTAAATCTTATCAAAGTGTCAAAATATTTCGATGTCACTAATATATTAGAGCTTCTTTAAATGAGTTGGATGGGGTTTGAAATTTCAAATGTACAAATTTTATTAAAGGAAATGATAAAAGTTACATCCATCAACCTTGTTTCTATTAATGTGGGTGTAGAAAAAAAAAATGAACTGGCACGCTAAATCAAGCGAATATAACTAGCTAACCAAAAAAAAAAGTAGTAATATAACTTTTCTTAATATGTTAATGGAAATTAATAAGATCAATATAGTATTTGTTTGTTTGACCTAAGATTTTTTTAAAATTGTTTAATTATTGTTGGTTCAATATTATGACATATTTCTATTAAGACGGTAGAGTGTGTCTGTGTGTATATATTAAGCATCAACCTTATCTAATTGTAATAAGAAATATGTAGGCCATCAATTATTTTGATTGGTTCAAATAGAAAATATGAAAAGGGATGAGCACATAAATTAGTTTGTAGATGGATATTAAATAGAAGCTATTATTGTCTGTATCAATAGAATATGATAGCTAGGTTAGCTCCTTCCTCTTTGTCTTCTCAATAATGTTTGTGCTATATAATTTGAACTTTGAATTGCCTGTATCCATTTTGATAAGAATGACAAATTAAATCTTGCATATGATATATCCAAACAACTATCAAAAAGGACGTTTCATCCTGTATGATTCCATCACTCACATACTCGTTTTTTAAGTCTCTACTAATATTGTATTTTAATATCATTTTAATTTCATGTTATTTTTTCAATGTTTTATTAGGTAGGGGAACAAATAAAAAGATATCAAGAAGGGAGTTTGAGAATTAAACTCAATCACGCTGGTATCACTAGTCGATAAGCCTTTTTGATAATACTTATATATAAGTTAAACATTACGCAATGTATCATAAACAAGTTTTACTCTCTGATGATAATACTTTTGACATTAAAATTTCACCTTAATGGGGAAGGTCGGTCAACTTCAGACCAAAAAAGAGCTAAGTTGCTTAAAATAGACCTTTTTCATAGATATTTATTTTTGGGGGTAAGAAATTTTATTTATATTGCACAAAACTTTACAAAGTGTACAAGCTCAGATCTGAAATAGTTCAATCTCTTTAATGCAACTTCAAAAATCAAATATGAAGTTCTTCTATTTTTCTGTTATTTATNGGGGGGGAATAATAATTGCCGAAAACCAAGGAACACAGTAATTTTACGTGGAAAACACCTGGCTCAAAAGGTGAAAAAGCCACGACCTACTTCTCAGTAGGATTTTTCCAAACTCTTCACTAAATCAATGAGCCAAACAACATTTACAAAATAAACTCTTTTGTAAACCTAAGGACTACTCTAATCCCCTTGTGGCAAGCTAGCCTCTAGCTATTTGCGACAACCTTCAAGTTAACTCTAACTTGAGTACCTATTACAATTGCTTCTAGACAAAGTTGAAAGATACACTTTGTAATCATCTACTACAAATAAACTAGACTAAAAGACAACAGATGGAACTGGCTCTTCTAGCTGGTTCAAGTAGCTTCAGAATCGCACAGGAAATTCTCACACGAACTACTTACAAAATTGCTTTGGTAATTTTTTTCTCAATTCTTGTTTTACTTCTATGTTTGTGTGCACCTGTTTAATAAGAACACTTGACAATATATATGATCAGTAGAAAAGGAGATATACTAGAATTCGGATGCAACTCTTCCATGGTGGAAGAGTTCTAGTTGATCTCAACTCCCTAGATCATCTTCTATCTTGATTCTGTCCTTACTGAATAAGGAGTCCATCTCCCTACCAATTTGCAACCTTTTCGATCAGGAGATATATCTTCAGATCACTGATTGTGTTTATCTCCTATTTGTGATCACCTCACGTGCCATTAACTCTGCATGTCTATGTCTCCAGTGATGGACCTGGTTCAACTCTGAATTCATTTGTCAATCTTCAAAATCATTCAGCTTCTTGATCCAACAAATTTCCCCTTTTTGATGATGACAAACTCTGTGCTTAGGCATGTAATCACTTTAATACAACATTGACACTTTTTATAGTATTAAACATTTATCATAAAGAACCAGGTTCATTAGGTTATAAATATCATAATTTTCAATATAGCGCATCTTCCCCCTTTTGGCATCATCGAAAAGTTGCAAAGTGTTAGAATTACCAGATTTATAATAATTACTCATGGCCACTGAGGCAACTGCAAGTACAAACATGGATTAATCATCAATAGTAAACCAAGGATGTAAACTATCAAGGAGAGTGAGACAAAATAGGTAAGAGCAAACAACACAGTTCATTGATAAGAGCATAGTTCAGGCACTAAACACATAAAGAAATAAAATCAGTTACAATCATGAGCAAAAGATAGCAAAAAAATCCCGAACTGGGTCATGGAGGGGTGAGGGACGGCACTGGTCACCTAAGGCTGAAGGGCTGAAGGTTGGGTTCTTTGATTGAAGAAGAGAGAGAATTTGTTTAAGAATCCCTGCATTATTATCCTTTTCATTTTCCAGTTCAGCTCTGAGAGCATCCTGCTCAGCCTCAACCTCTATAAAGCGGGTCTTCAGGCAAATGATTTCAGCATCCTTAACCCCACCTTCATGCACAAGCGCCCTGACCTTGCTATTCACATGTGTTTTCCTTGATGAACCAGGTTCATCGTCAGGAACATTCACAACATAGTCGCATGTCAGAAGCGTGTTCTTCCCAAAATGGTCCTTGACAGTGGCCATTTCTACTTTCTTCACGGGCACTTTGAAGTGAGCCATCACAGTTGTTAGGATGAACCCATATGGGATAGCATGAGCCTTGGAGCCATTTACCACCATGTCCAGCAACTGAATAATGAAAGAGGGCCAATTGATTTGCCTTCCACTGTCCAGGAACTCTATGAGAGTTAAATCCATATAGTTTGTTATGTGCCTTCTCTCTTGCCTGGGCAGTATGCATTTATTTACAAACTCAAAAACCACTTTGTGTTGAGGTTTCATCTCGCTTTTGAACACAGCCCTTGGTTCCACTTCTTCAGCATTATCACTGAACCTCCTGGTGATTTGCAGTGCAGAAGGAAGGCCATCCAAGTTGGGCCACCTGTGCCTTGTATAATCATCATATCGCTCAACGGTAATCCCAAGAATCTCACCCAGCTCCTTGGCATCAAAGGAGATCTTAAGCCCCTTTACCTGACTGAAGACCCTGTCATCCTTGACTTCTGCATTTGCCATGAACTCGAAAATCTCACTCCTGGCCAGCCTGCCATCTAGTTGAAGGACCATGTCCTTCCAGCCCTGCACGTCCAGAGTGTCCACAAGGTAAATCATGTCGCATTCTTTAAGATCCTTCAGCAACCTTCCCTTCAGTATCCTGCGCTTCCCAAATTTTGTCAATTTGTTTGTCTCTCCAGCAGACTCCTCTGCTTCTTCACCACTCCACTCATCATCATCATCGACCTGAGCCTTCTTTGATTTCTTTGTGGACCTAGTTTTCCTAGAAACAGTCGAGGGTGTAGCAGACACAGATGTTGACTTCTTGGAAGAAGTCTTGACCTTCTTTGGTTTGGGTGTCTCAATCTCAACTTCTGCCATTTGTTCCTCTTGATGGACCAGGTCCATCTCCTCAACATCAACAGCCTCTGCGGGCTCAAACACTTTTGCCTTCCCCTTTTCAGCTTTCTTTCTCCTACTCTCCCTCAAAGCTTTCTGCAACTCCTCTTCACTCTGCCTAATTGCATTCCTTGTAGTGCAACCTCTAAGAATGGACGCATCATCAGAGGGAATTGCTTTTATCTTATTGCTTCCCACTAAAGGATCAACTTTCTTGGTCTTGAGTGACCTCTTCTTTTTGGGTTTATAGCTCTCCATTAATTTTCTCATAAGATCATCCAAAGTTTCCTCAATAGATGAACCAGGTTCGTTGGTTGCATGTTGAAGATTTTCTAGCCCCTCTGCATCCTCTCTAGAATTACTCCCCCCTAAATCCTTGGCACCTTCTTCAACAACCACTGGGACAGTTCCACAAAATTGCCAATGGAGTGGCTCATTCCCCTGTTCCCCTCACAGTACTTTTTTCTCCCTCTCTCTCTCTCAATTTCTTTCACAAAGTTATTTTTACCGCCTCTTCTTCTCCTATCAGGAATCTCCACATCCACTACAGACCCAATTAAAACAAACCTATTTTCATAAGTGACTGGATCAGACCCAATTTTAGATGTTACCTGTTCAGAATCAGAAGAACTAGTTGCTTCCAGCTCAGTGGCGGACTTGAAAGGGTCATTGGAGTTATCAGATTCTTGGGCCTGGCTAGATTGAAGATTTGCGTTCAATTTCCTAGCTAGAGAGCTAGAGGCCATAGTCTTTATGGCGAGCATTTTCACATGCCTTCTTCTGGGTTATGAATTGGGGCTTGGTTATACAATGGGAGTGATTGGAGGAGACGGAACATGGTTGTTTTGAGGGGTGGTGGGATGTGATTGAGATGGAGTGGAAGAATTTGATTGATATAGGGTGGAACCAGTATCTTCAAGCGTGATATTGTAGTCAGGTGTGGTTGAGGAGGATGAATCAGGAGGTGGAGTGTTAGCCATGGTGATGATTTTGTTAAAGAAAATCATGATCAAGGTATTTGAGTAGAAGGTTGAAAAGGTTTCGACGGTTATGGATTTAGGGAAAAAAGGGTGAAGGATTAGAGAAGTGATGATGGGTTTTTAAAGCCTTGGTTAATAAATACACAACGGGTGTAATTTTAGTCAAGTGGGAGTCTAATCGGTTCAGGAGTGTCAGGTGATAAGTGACGGTTATGACTCCCCTATAATCTAGGCCATTTTTATTTGATTGGACTCTTTGGAACATGTTTGAATTTGGGATAGGTACTAGATTTTGTAAAAGCTTATTATAGATAGAGTCCTGCTCATGAGTAATTATTGATATTTCAATATGTGTATAGTGATGAGCACATACCTTGTCTGTCAGATGAACCAGGTTCATCTTGTTAGAATCTCTTGATTAAGCCTTAATTTACAAAAATAGAAAGACATCATTAGTAACCAAGGAGTCATATTAACACATGGCAAGAGAGTATGCCTTTTAAGGCATAAGACTGAGCAACGATTATTCTGATTATTTACACCTTTCAGAATTCCTAACCAAAAAACATTTCCTCCTTTTTTTTTTCATTTTTGTTTTGAATTGGTTCAATTAGGTGATCTTAATCATCCCTAATTCTAACTTGTTTCTCTCAAAATGCTCTCTACTTAGTGCCTTAGTAAAGATATCAGCAATTTATTTGTCAGTAACACAGAATTCAATAGAGATCATTCCCTTCTCATAGTTGTCTCTTAGGAAATGATGCCTAACATCTATGTGCTTTGTTCTTTTACGATGGACAGAGTTCTTTGTCATACTAATAGCACTAGTGTTATCATAGAAGATAGGAATGCATCCAACCTCTATGCCAAAGTCCATCAGTTGTTTCTTAATCCATAGTAATTGAGCACAGCATGAGGCTGCAACCACGTACTCAGACTCAACAGTAGATAGAGCTACTGAATTCTGTTTTTTAGTGGCCCAAAACACAAGACATGAGCCCAAAAAGTGTGCCATACCTGAAGTGCTCTTTCTATCTACCAAAAATCCTGCATAGTCAACATCAGCATATCCCACAAGATCAAAATTACTACCTTTAAGATACCAAAGACAGAGGTATGTGGTGCCTTTAAGGTATCTCAAGATTCTCTTCACTGCAGTTAAGTGTGATTCCTTTGGATTAGCCTGAAATCTTGCACAAAGCCCTACGCTGAAGACAATGTCAGGTCTACTGGCAGTAAGATACAATAATAAACCAATCATTCTTCTATATAACTTTTGATCGACAGATGAACCAGGTTCATCTACATCTAGTTTTGTGGCTGTTGCAATAGGAGTGTCAATTTCCTTTGAGTCTTCCATTTTAAATCTTTTAAGCAATTCTTTCACATATTTTTGCTGATGGATCATAGTTCCATTTGAATTTTGTTTAATTTGTAAGCCTAAAAAGAAGTTAAGCTCACCCATCATGCTCATTTCAAATTCATTCCCCATTAGTTAGCAAATTCTTTACTTAGCTTTTCAGAAGTTTCCCCAAAGATTATGTCATCTACATATATCTACACTACCAAGAGATCTTTACCTTTTTTCTTCAAGAATAAGGTGCTATCAATTTTACCTCTCTTGTAGTCATGTTCCAGCAGGAATTTTGAAAGTCTTTCATACCATGCCCTTGGAGCTTGCTTGAGTCCATACAGTGCTTTGTCAAGCTTGTACACATGATCAAGATTCTCCTTGTTTTCAAATCCCGGAGGATGCTTTACAAACACTTCTTCCTTGAGATAGCCATTCAGGAAGGCACTCTTGGCATCCATCTGGTGAAGGGTTAATTCCATGTAAGCAGTAAAGTCTATGAGGAGCCTAATTGTTCCAACCTTGCCACATGAGCAAAGGTTTCATCCTAGTCTATTCCTTCCTCCTGACTGTATCCTTGAACCACCAATCTTGCCTTATTTCTTGTAACTATTCCATCTTCATCAAGTTTGTTTCTGAATAACCACTTTGTGCCAATCAANAACCAACTGGGTATTACTTGAATATCCTACAGTGTCTTGTTGCTGAGGAACAGGATCAGGGACAGGTTCCAATGAGGTTTGGAAATTAGTTTGTTGCCCAGTTCCCCCTGGCATGTTGCATGGGATGGATGAACATGTTCCATCACCTGTTCCTTCCTCCAGTGTTGCTCCAGTTTGGTCTGAGTTTCTGATCAGCACAGTTTCTTCATCTACTTGTTCCTGTCTCTCAAAGAGAATGTTAGTTTCATAAAAAACAACATTCACACTCTATTCAACACACATAGTTCTTTTGTTATACACTTTATAAGCCTTAATATGTGAAGAATATACTAAGAATACTCCCTCATCACTTCTGGGATCAAACTTACCTAGGGAGTCCTTGCCATTGTTGTGCACAAAGCACTTACAGCCAAAAGACCTAAGATGGGATATATTGTGCTTTCTCCCTTTAAGTAACTCATAGGGAGTCTTCTCTACAAGTGGTCTAGTCATGTACCTATTTATGATATAGCATGCAGTGTTTACAACTTCTACCCAGAAGCTATGAGGTAGTTTACTAGAAAGAAGCATAGTCTTGGCCATATCTTCAAGTGTCCTATTTTTTTCTTTCAACCACTTCATTTTGTTGTGGAGTTCTAGGGGCAGAAAAGTTATGATCTATGCCATGCTCATCACAAAGTTCAGCAAATTTGGCATTTTCAAATTAATTGCCATGATCAGACCTAATTGATGCAAGTTGATTTCCTAATTGTTTCTATATTTTTATAACAAAAGAAGTAAACATGTCAAACGCATCATCTTTAGATGATGCATACAATGTCCAGGTAAATCTAGAATAGTCATCAACAAGCACCATTACATATCTCTTACCACCTATGCTTAATGTTCTCATAGGACCACATAGGTCCATATGGACCAGTTCCATCGTCCTGGTGGTACTTACTATTATTTTGCTTTTGAAAGATGATCATACATGCTTCCCCCTTGCAAAATCCTCACAAACTTTATCTTCCTTGAACTTAATGTTAGGAAGTCCTATCACTAAGTCCTTGTATACTAATTTGTTGAGTTGATTCAAACTAGCATGGCCAAGTCTTTTGTGCCAAAGGAGGGGATCACTGTCCAGCACACTTAAACACGTTAGTTCATTTTCTTACAGAGTGGACAGATCTATGATATAAATATTATTCACTCTCTATCCCTGCAAAAAAATCTTGTCAGTGATAAGATTGATTACAAAACATTTTGTAGAAGTGAATGCTACCAAGTTATCTCTGTCACACAGTTGTGACACACTGATTAGACTATATTTCAAGCCATCTATTAGGTAGACATTCTCAATGGAACGAGTGTCATCCTTACCTACCTTACGAACCCCAATGATTTCACCTTTCTTTCCATCCAAAGGAGACATTTCCTCTTTTGATGTCCTCAAGTGAAAGGAACTGGTCCTTGTTACCAGTCATGTGTTTTGAGCAGCCACTATCCATGTACCATCTTTGGCTACCTCCTTTCACTTGAACCTACAAAAGAAAATCAGGGGTTAGTCTTAGGAACCCAAACTAGTTTGGGTCCCTTTCTATAAGCAAAAGGATGAATTAAACTCCTTTTATCCCAATTTGGTAACCAATTCTTCCTTCGAACAAAACTTTTATTCTTTCTATTGGCCTGCTCGTTTGCATTGCATTCACTTTTGTAGTGACCAGTCTTACCACAGTGGGTACAAATTTTGTTCTCAAGAAGAGTGAGGTACTTGATTTTGGGATCCCAACAGTTGACTCCCAAAGCCAAGTCCTCTTCTGTTGCTACTGTGATTTTCCTGTAGCCATGTTAAAGAATCAGAGGATTTATTCCATTTGCATGTTCTGTCAAGTTCATGCTTAACCTTACCAAGTTCCTCCTTCAACACTCTTATCTGTTCATCTTTCTTATACAACTCATCCTTTAGTCTACCTACATTTTCTTCTAAGATGAGTTGAGAGTTGTCAACTGTCTTCTTACTGGTTCCTAGTTTCAGTTTTAAATTTTCAGATTTTAACTCTAGGACATTTGTTTCAAGTGGATGAACCTGGTTCTTCAGAGTAGTGTTTTCACTCACAGGTTCACTTACTCTGAGTTCCAGGTTCTTACACTTTGCTTTTAACATTACACACTCCTTAGACAATTGTTATTTCTCTTTATTTATTTCTTCAGAATCATCAATGAAGTCAAGTAATAATTCAAAAAGTTTTTCTTTGGATAGGAACTTAATCTTGTTTTTGAGATGAGATATACTTACCTCTGATTCCTCATCTGATTCACTAATTGCCATGAGTGCTTGCTCATCTCCATCTTCATCATCTGATTCTTCATCTGAGCTTTCTCCCCAAGCAACAACCGTAACTTTGGTTGATGTTGTGTTTTTCTTGGATGACCCAGTTCCTTCGTTCAGATATTTCCCTTTTCCATTCAACTTCCCACTGAGGAAATTTCTTGATGTGATGATCAGTTTTTCCATATTTGTAGCATCCCTCGTTGGTGGGTTTTTCTGGTGCCTTTGCCTTGTTGTAGTTTCCACCTCTTGAGATGCTCTTTTTCCTAATGAGATAGTTTCTGAATTCCTTGGTGATCATAGCCATTTCATCTTCCTCCATATCTGTTCCCTCAGTGATTCTCAGTGCCAGACTTCTTTCATTATTGGGAGCATCCATCTTCATTGTCTGCCTTCTAAGTTCATAGGCAGTGAGATTTCCAATTAGCTCATCCAATCTGAGGGTTGTCATGTTCTTGGATTCCTGAATAGCAGTGATCTTACTCTCCCAAGAGATTGGCAGAACCCTTGTCAAAATCTTTTCAACCTTGTCTTCTTCAAGGATAGTCCTTCCAAGAGATTTTAGTTCATTTGTCAGAGTAGTGAACCTAGTGTACATCTCTTGGATGGTCTCTCCTTCCTTCATAGAGAAATTCTCATATTGAGAATATAGTAATGTACCTCTGGATCTTTTCACTTGTGCAGTTTCCTCATGAGCCACTTGCAAAGTGTCCCAAATTTCCTTGGCAGTGGTGCAACTTTGAATTCTGTTGTACTCATCTGGACCAAGTCCACACACAAGCCACTTCTTGGCCTTGGCATTCGTTTCCCATTTTCTTAAGTCTTCAGCAGTGCAGTCAGCTCTTGTCTTTGGCACATATACTCCTTCAACAGTCTTCTTCATGGTGGCCAAAGGACCGTCAGTGATTATGTCCCATAGTTCATAGTCTTCTCCAATTAAGTAATTCTTCATCCTGTTCTTCCACCAGGAGTAGTACTAGTAATTGAAGAGTGGTGGCCTAGCAGTTGATTGTCCTTCCCAGTTCCCAGGTGGTGCACTCATCTTGATCTTTTCCTAAGGTTTTAGCCTCTTCAAGGATAACCCGCTCTGATATCAATTGTTATTTATCTATGTCAATATCACACAAGAGGGGGGTGATTTGTGTGGTGACCAATTTTTGCGTGCAGTAGTTATAGAAGGACCAGGTTCTTCTATGTGTTCCAACTCCAACAGTTTGCGGAATAATAATTACAAAAAACAAAGGAGCACAGTAATTTTACGTGGAAAACACCTGGCTCAAAAGGTGAAAATATCACGACCTACTTCCCAGTAAGATTTTCCCAAATTCTTCACTAAATCAATGAGCCAAACAACATTTACAAAATAAACTCTTTTGNGCTTCTAGATAAAGCTGAAAGATACACTTTGTAATCACCTACTACAAATAAACTAGACTAAAAGACAACAGATGGAACTGGTTCTTCTAGCTGGTTCAAGTAGCTTCAGAATCGTACAGGAAATATTCACACTAACTGCTTACAAAATTGCTTTGGTAATTTTTTTCTCAATTCTTGTTTTGCTTCTATGTTTGTGTGCACCTATTTAATAAGAACACTTGACAATATATAGGATCAGTAGAAAATGATATATACTAGAATTCAGATGCAACTCTTCCTTGGTGGAAGAGTTCTAGTTGATCTCAACTCCCTAGATCCTCTTCTATCTTGATTCTGTCCTTACTTAATAAGGAGTCCATCTCCGTATCAATTTGCAACCTTTTCGATCAGGAGATATATCTTTAGATCACTGATTGTGTTTATCTCCTGTTTGTGATCACCTCACGTGCCATTAACTCTTCATGTCTATGTCTCCAGTGATGGACCTGGTTCAACTCTGAGTTCATTTGTCAATCTTCAAAACCATTCAGCTTCTTGATCAACACTTTCAAATGCAACTTCAGAAATTCGAATCTTAAGTAGTTTAATCTCTTCCATGCAACTTCAGAAATCAAATCTGAAGTTCTTCTATCTTTCAAATGCAACTTGAGAAATTCGAATTTTAAGCAGTTCAATCTCTTCTATGCAACTTCAGATTTTGAATCATAGGTTTAGAAATATAAACTTGTTCTTCGAATTTCAACAATCTAACGCAAGACTCAACATCCAAATCTACTCCAGATGAGCTTAAATCTGAAACATAACTTTCAAATATCATAAATAACAAATCCTAATCATCAAATTGTCAAAATAACAACACATTTAACAAACTCATTTGCAACTAAGAAGAATAAATCCTAAGCACAAAAAAGAAGAAAGTAACACCAAAGACGAAGACATACAAAGGTGTATGTATTCGAAGTTATCCAAAAAAGTGAATATCAGTTAATCTTTTTTTTCTAAAAAGTGAGTACAAATTCAATGGATGATGCAAAATTGGCCGCCACATAATTTTTTTACTTAAACTCAATATGTCGATATCACTAGTTTGTAAGCCTTTTTGATAATACTTATAAAAAGTTAACTTACGAAATATATCATAGACAAGATTTACTTTGTGGTGATAATGATTTTGACACTTAACCAAATAAAAAAATAATACTTTTGACACTAAGGATGTATTTGGTATAATGGAAAATGATTTTCGTGGAAAATATTTTCCAAGAGAATATTTTCTTGAAAAACAAGTAGTAATCTTATTCATTTTCCGGTGTTTGGTACACAAGTTAAAGAAAATAACTTCTTAAGAGTATTTATAAATAATTTAGATACAATAAACATGAAGCCATAAACTTTCGAACCAACAACTTTTAGAACCCACAAATTTCATAAACTTCTGAATCGCTAAACTTTCAAAACCGCGAAATTTTGAACCCGTAAACTTTATAATTTCTAAACTCATAAACTTCCAAATACATAAACCTCCGAACTCATAACTTGTAAAATTTTGAACATGTAAATCGAAAGATAAAAACTAAAACTGAATATATATATATATATATATATATATATATATTAAAACTAGATGGCGGTGCCCGTGCTGTGCACGGGATGCCCGGCATAAGTATTTGTATATGCAAAAAATCATCCACAAAATTCAAAGCTGAGAAGATAATTCCATATTTGGTGTAATCGTACAGAAAAATAAGTGATACTATTAAACTGTTAAATTTTCACAACATATTAATGATTCATGTCTTGTACATCAATTGAGCAACAAAAATTGTTCTAACATATCAAACTTATGATATCTTTTAGCTTACTTCCATAGTACATGCTTCAACTTGCTTCCATGAGAAAATCTATTTACATACAGAACAAAAGAAGATACATTCCTTTTGAAAGTTGATCACTCCATAAACCTTTGAGTAGACTACATTGTTGCTCTTTCAACATTCCGTGCTTCAAATTAAAACGGTTTCCTTTTCTCCGGTGCTTTCTGAAAATTAGAAACACCCTGATGTTAGAGGAGCATTTGCAGAATTATATCAATAGCTCTCACCAAGAGAATTTGAACTGATCTAACTAACAGAAAAGAAAACATCTTAGCTATAGTTATTGAAACCAAGTGTCATACACCAAAAAATCATTTAATATTAGTTTAGTCAATAAAGATCAAGAATCTTAATCACATCCTAAAAAAAAGTAAGAACTGAACAAACTAAAATTTTCAAGATAGAATTGATTCATCAACACGAAAAGAAAATCTACTACTACTTAACAATTTCAACCATGAATTTCTTAGAGTATTTCAATTATGAATATTAGCTCATAATTCATGATACAATTTAAGCTAGCAGCAAAAGTTCATCATCACTAGAAGAGTAAAAGAAGGAAACAAATCCAGCATACTAAGTCTAGCTTCAGCATTTAAACCAATCACATTCACAATCATATTTAATATTAATGTACATGCATATTTAATCTCATCGAACCCTGACAGATAACAAATATCATTTGCAAAAGATATCTAGAAGACATAGTTGATGTCGACATTCTTCTCTCACCAGTTCAAGGATCCATAATAACGCAAACCTGAAGCTGATCCGCCTATTTGGTGATTGGAAAATTTTAGAACGCAAATTGGCATCATATGAATAGTTTGTAGCAACTCAGAGTCTAGAAGAAATCTTGGTGGAGGCTAGAATACAAACATAAATTAGTATAGAACACAAATATTATTTTTTTAAACCATCATGGCTCCCACATGAGTATTCAAATTTCAACCTAGAATCACATTTAAACTGCACGCAGAAAATGGTAGATGATGTGTGGCTAGAATTCGTGATTTTAAGCATTATTTACCTCGCATTTTATGTACTTTA
>MDKI01207189.1:0-13076 GCA_005239505.1 Nicotiana paniculata | reverse complement strand
ACTTTTGATGTATTCAAAATTATAATTTAGTAAAAAATATTAATTTATTTAAATTTTTAATAAACAACAAAATTTGAAAACTAATCAAATAACTATTACAGTAGAAATAAATGTACGAAGAGAGGGGGATAGAGATAATTTTATGATATTTATATTTTAAATTAATTAAAAAATAAAAGATTAATAAACAACACTCAAGAAAAATTATCAATAATACTAAGTACTTTCTAGTTCAATAATAAAAATAAAAAGGATAAGAAGCTGGACATTCAAGTTTTTATCTTATGCTGGGAGATTACAACTCATCAAGAGTGTACTGTTTGAAATGCAGACCTATTGGGCTCAAGTATTCCTTATTCCAAAGAAAGTTATTAAATTGGTAAATGGTATATGCAGGAATTATTTATGGACTGGTAGTCATGATAATTCCCACGGAGTTCCTATAGCATGGGAGACATTATGTAAGCCTAAATCTGCTAGGGTCTAAACATTATCAACTATGAGAGATGGAACAAAGCTGCTTTGACTAAGCTTCTGTGGGCTATAATGGCTAAGAAAGACAAGCTTTGGATCAAATGGATTCACTGTCATTACATAAAACAAAAGGATATCAATATTATGAAGGTTCCAAAGCAAGCTAGTTGTATAGTAAGGAAACTGTTTACATCAAGAGAATGGTGGGCAAATGATATAACAATCATACAATCCTTTACTCAGAATGAGAGGTTCAGTATTAGGAAGGCTTATCTTCATGCTACTCCAAGGTATCCCAAAGTCCACTGGAAAACATTAGTCATGATAATAGGAACTCTACCAAAGCACCACTACATTCTATGGATGACAATACAAAGAAGACTGACTACAATTGACAGATTAGCAAAATGGGGAGTTCATGTGGATCAGTCATGTGTACTGTGTGGAAGAGACATAGAAGAAACACGTAAACACTTGTATTTCGATTGTTCATACTCACAAAGCTTATGGACAGGAATGCTAAGATGGCTAAGACACCAAAGAAAGGTTGGAAACTAGGAAACTAAGGTGCAGTTGTTAACTACCAATGTAAACAACGGGAATCCACGAAAGGCTTTTCTATGAGAGATATTTGCAGCAGTAGTATATCACATCTGGATGGAGCAGAATGAAAGAAGATTTCAAAACCAAAGCAGAGAGCTCAAAGATAGAGCAAACGACATTATTATGCAAGTGAATATTACTGGACAAAAGAAATGTAAATGGTTACCTATATTGAATTCATTAAATAGTTATCCTAATTGTAGTCCATAACAAGTAGGATAGGGAAGACCCATAATGGTTAAGCAGCATTGGTTGTATAGTTTTTTTGTTTATTGGTGGTAGTTATAAGACCTGTTCTAGAGTCCAAGAGAACAGGTGATGTAAAATGAAAACTGGTTGAAATAAAAATTTTTTTCGACCCAAAAAAATAAAATAAAAAGGATCAAACAATTTATTTGATTACTACGTGGTGTGTATCCTTTAGTTTTGTATAGATTGTGTTATATTTGCACACTATATTAAATAATAAAATACAACTAATATTTATTAAGTTAATATGATATATTAAATCATAATTTTATAATATTAATATTTTGTCAAATTATCCGCATATCATGCGGGTTCGGGTTCTTATAATAGTTGGTATATTAATATTTCGGTTCGGTCGGGTATTGAGGTGCATTTCGGTAATTTTAAGTAATACTTATAAGTTAGTGAATTCAACGTCCCAGCCCCTAAGCCTAAAGTCCAACCCAGGTTAATCAGATTAAACTTGTTAGGTTAGGTTTTCTAAAAAATCAAAACAGTCCTGTCCACGGCGACTCTTCTCCAGCTCTCATATTCAACTTCTTCATTCCATTTCTTCATTCATCTAAGGCAAAAGCGAGGTATACTCTGCAATTATTGTCTTTTTCTTGTCATTCTACTGATTTGTTTCTCCCAAATGTGGAAATTACCTTTAAATGGTGTAATTCATACTACCACTATGCGCTTTGAGGTCTTGTGCATTTGTTCTAATGCCGTTAATTCTTATTCCTCTGCTTAATTCATCGCCTTTAACTGCATTTTCTTAAGGCTGGAATTGGGTTTCGAGGATTCGATTTGAGTCATTTGACATTCTTTGAAATGGAGCCTTGCTTCCTTTTCTACATTTTACTTTGAATAGCACTCTACAATATGCTATTATCGGCTTCAATTATTATTTTTTTGAATGATAAATTTTATAATTGTGATTGATCTAGATGGCACTAAGAGGTGTTTGGCAGCTAAAGAAGCTGGTAGTGAGCTATTGCAATTGGGGTGGCAGTAGCAGAGGAATAAGGTAAAGCTTAACTTGACTCCTGTTGTCTTACTCCTTCCATCCAGTTTACATGATCCTATTTTCTTTCTAGTTTGCTTAAGAAAACATTACCACTTTCTAAAATTTTAAACAATGTAACTTAAACTTTCTATTTTACCCTTAATGGCAAGCTATAATCACACATAATTGTTGTGACATGTTTAAGACTACAAGTTTCAGAATTCTTACAGCCACACAAATGTTACAACATGTTTAAGACTACAAGTTTCAGAATTCTTATAGCCACACAAATGTTATGACATGTTTAAAACCACAAGTTTAAAAAGTCTTCATTTCGTGCCCAGACACTAATGCTTGCATTAGGGTAGGCTGTCTACATTATTACCCCTTGGGGTGTGGCCCTTCCCCCGATCCCACGTGAACGTGGGATGCCTTGTGCATCGGGCTGTCTGTTTTTAGGAAATATGTATTTGTAGGCCTGTTACATTCAATTTGAATCATAATGAGACTGTTTCTACTGGGGATTGTCGAGTTCCATGTAAGACGAAGTGAGAAAGGATTATGTAAACTGAAACTTTTAGAAAATCAATACTTTAGTTCAACTCTTCTAAGGAATGTGGCAATTGCAGATAACATAGTAGCAACTTGAAGCAAAAACTGGAAGTTACTCCTGCTAAAAACTCAAGAGAAAAGAAAGAGGTTTATAGTTCATTTCAGCCTTGACAACGCTTTTTTATGGATAATTATCCCACCTTCACAAATTTAGAAGTGTTTCACGCGTATCTTTATGCATCTCAATTTAATAACCTCTTCTGAACTTTGTTGTCTTATAATTTTTGGTGCTAGTGAAAGTGTGAAACTTGGTCAACCGAAATGGAATGAACGGAGCATTTTTATTTGTTTGATAATTGGGATGGATTTAGTGTTATAATGTTATTAGTCTGACTTCTATTTGAATTTCTTTTCCAAACCTAATCGGAATATTGACACAATCTAGATATAACAAGAATGTTCGTTTTTTCATGTGGAAATCAACTAAGAAGCATCACTGCATATATTTTGATATTTGTATATTGTTGATGGGCCATACCATACTGCAATTCTACATATGAATTGTTCAGTCCTATTTGAAGTTTAAACATGTAGGAATTGTAATTAGAGGAAATACTGAGACTCTTGATGTAAAACAAAATGGTTTAACAATTATTCATAAGAATTTTAGCAGAAAAAAGGAAAAAGAATGGGCTGCTAGTTTACGGATGATTGAGGTAGAGGAATATATATAACAGTGGTTTTAGCTTCTATGGTATATGTTAAGGTATGCATCTACTGTTTCAGGGCATTCATGGAGTCTGAATTGCCAGCATTCAAGGAGCAAAATCCACAGCTTGAGGTGCTGACAGAACTAAATCGTGGTCAGCATCCTTTCTTGAAGGGATTATACAGTAAGACCTTGTCTCAGCGTCCTCACAATTCCTTGCTGTAAAAAAAGTATTATGTCCGAGAGGGATGCATTTGATGAAAATTAATTAACAAGGGTATTTTCAGTTGACTGTGACCTGAGCATCTTTTGTTTTTTGCTTCCATTGCCTAGGCACTCCTAGACCTGATATTGAGACACTAAAAAGGGTTCCACTCGATTTCTGGTCTATGTTTAGAAGCCCTCTTTATTGTGTGTTTTTCCCTTTTTTCTCATATATCTAGTATTTTTACCAGAATCTTAGGTCAAAGAGCGTAAGTGTCTGAAAAACAATTTAGGGAAGCAAATTCCTGATTTATTATTCAAAGGGGAAACCAGGATAGTGGAATATACTTTGTGCCAAAGCTACTCTAGGTGGTGCTTTCAATTATGGCTCTTTGTTGGCTGAAATCCGTTCTAATTTGGAACCCTCTTTAAGTTATAGCTTTCTAAATGGTGATTAGCAGGAAAAACTTTTTGCTCTGTTTTTGAATAAACTGTATTCAGTTACCATCCAGTATCCTCACACCCTCAGCGATTCCAACTACCCATTGTAATTGTCTTTGCTGCAAATATTGTGGAAACCTCTTAAATAAAAACTCTGATTCTCCAACCGTCGACCTGCATCCCTCCATCCTTCTCCCTCTTATCTTCATGATCTCATATACTTTTTTCTAGTCCTTTCTTTTATGATTTCACTACTTACGCATGTGAGGCTCAATGGATCCTGACCGACTCTAAATCACACATGAGGCTCAGTATTTCAACTATGTCTAGATAGATGTAAAAGTAGTCGGTCTCACCGACTCGGTGAGAGATAACATCGTTCATGGCATCTCTGGAATAATAACTTCAAAACAAGACTCATGCATGTATCTCGTCAAAAACTTTATAAAATTCACATGCAAGTATTATCTTCTACAAAACTATTTTCCTAGCGATGCCATGAATGACATCATCTCTCGCGGGGTAGATGTGACTGACTCCTTATTTCATATCTTTCCGGACATAGCTGAAAACAGAGATACTGAGCCTCTGGAGTAATTACCTTATCAAAAAAAGAAAAAAAAGAGTCTCAGGAGTAATTTAGAGATCAGACGTAGTCCACTGATCCCCATATTGTCCGTTGAGGCGTGATTTGTTAAGTTCGAGTTTTGTTAATCATTTGCACACAGTTGTGATAAAACTCTAGATGCTCCATACATGTAACGTGTTTGTTATGTACATTAATGTATTGTTATCTTAGCTTAGACGTGTTTTATGTGTTTGTCACTATGAATGACCTCTATGACTAGTAAGCAGTTGCATTAAGACTCATTATGTTAGGATGGAGTTTGTCCAGCTCTAGGGTAACTTCTCCCTAAAATTCCATTGATGGGTTAGACTCTCGACGACAGGTTAAGCCCTTCTAAGTGCCGGTCATGGTTCCCTAGTTGGTTTATCACACCTGGCCCAAATTTTGTGGCTCTGAACCCTTTTATCTCCACAAAGGTGTATCATCATTGACAAGGGAGCTGCCTATGCATGCCCACTTCCCTTCGTAGAGTAATACTCTCCTGCCTCGCAGAGTCCCTTCTATATATCATACTCATTTTGGGTGTCCACCTCTTCAACGGTAAGATATTATTTGATTGGCCTAAAACATGGCTTTCCTTGATACTGAATCTATGCATTCATCCTTTTGTGCACTCGAATCAAATGTAGTTGAATCCCCCTTGGACTCTGCTGGATTATTTACGGTAGGTCATGCTCAACTCTGCCCAAGCTCCCTGAAAATGTTTAGACTAGGAATCAGCTTATCGAGATAACACAAGACAGCTTAACCAGCTTCCTCTTTAAGTCATCCAATCAGCGGGTTACTAATAGGATTGTGGAGGTCTAGGTCCTTAGGAAGGACAGACCACTATAGTGTGCATAACAAAGGCCCAATTCTACATATCTAGAGACAAGGGGAAGACTGCAACAACCAGTCAACCAGGCATTAAATAATGGAGTAACAAAGGTATATGATGGCATTCGTTTTGTGCATTTTGAAATAGATGCTGTGTCCCTTTTTTGCGATACTTCTGAACAATATGCCAAAGTAGAACACAATAAGAAAAGAGATCTAAATCAGGTAGTCCAGAGAGAATTGCGGAAGTAGCAAACACTAAAATAGAGAGCAAAAAGGACAAATGAAAATTTAAGCAGTCCAGAAGTAGAGCTTGCAATCCTGAGGAGCGTTGATGGAAGTACCTGGTTTTTGCTTTTCTCTATCCAGTACTCCCTGGTCCTGCTGTCATATTAATAACAGGCCCTAGGTTTCTTTTTAGGGAAAAGGGCCAAATATACCCATCTTCTTTGGTATATTGTTCACATTTACCCGCGGTTATACTATCGGGACATATCTATCCTTACCGTTAAAAACTTTTTAAAATATCCCCCATCCAACGGAATCCACCAGATTAATAAAATAATCATTTAAAAAAAATTCATTAACCCATAACCCGTTAAACCCATCATGTAAAAATGCGGAACCTAGATTTTTGAGACGTCTTAACACATTTTAAAGAGACCGAGTATAATAGTGGAAGTAGGATTAGTAAGAATTTGTATTTTTTGTTCTTAGTTCATGGTGGCGTTAGATGTCATGTTATCACTTTTGGTTGTATTATTTGTGGTTATAATATGGCATCCCTTTGTCTAATGCAATGCACACTTGATAGTTAGTTTGTATGTCGATAACAAGTGATATATATTTTATCAATATTTGTGTTTGTTAAATGCATGAAGTTAGTGTACTTAAGTTGTTCAGTTACTTTCCAACTTGTTGGTGTACTTTCTTTCATTCTTGATGATTTTCGTAGACTCTAGCTTGATATTAGATTGAATCTCCTCCAATTATTTTCTAATTTTTGTTCCTTCTAAGTTTAGTTGTTACTAAGAATTATGAGTATCCCATCCCATAGCTTGAAATCTAACTTTGATTTTTAAAGCGTGATTTGGCGATAATTACCCGTTGCTCAAATGCTTAAAGCAGAATAAGAAAATATGGTGCGTGAATACTCATCAACAAACAAAGGCTCATTGTTGGAGGAAGAAATACCTCGGTAGCTGTCTTAAGACTTCATAATTGTCAACATAATAAGATGCTATAAACATTCACGTCATGGTGAAAAAAAGTTATGGTGAATACTCGGCACAATTCTGCATGGGGAAAAAAACAAAGAGAAACGCTAGAAGAAAAAAAATTGAAAAGGTAGAATATAATAAACATACAATAAGGATATTAAAAGAATCGTGACTCAATATATAAATGGATATATGATTGTCGGTATTTTTATGTCTTTCACGTCTTAAGTTCAACAAATGAATTAGAAGGAGATGACTAATCTGTCAGGAAGAAGTGCAGTGAATAAAAAAGATTTAACGGGTCATTAATGGGTTTTAAAAAAATAGGTATTTTTTTTAATTTGGTGGTTTTCCGTTAGGTGGAGGGTATTTCTAAAAAGTTTGGCTAACGGTAAGGGTAGATGTGACCCGATAGTATAACAGAGGGTAGATATGAACAATATACTAAAGTAGAGGGGTGATTTGGCCCTTTTCCTTCTTTTTACCACTTTGGCCTACAATCTGGTGGACAGGTTTGATGTTGATAGCTAAAGGAAGTGTCAAAGCCAATATGTTTGCTCATATCAAATACATTTTGCCAACCACAACCCTGTCCCAAAGAAGACAAATACCTACGAATGTACTTTACAAAAGTATGTGTTTTGAAGATAATATTCCTAATTATGCTTTGTACATTTGTTGTATTGGTTTATTTAAAAACCAGTTGTTTCTCCTGTAATTTCTATTAACGGATGAAAATTCATGCATGAACATTTAACTTCCAACTCAGTGTGCAATGGGTGCGATTTCATGTGTGTAACTATCAGTGGGTTCTGATTTGCTTTGCCAGTTATGTTGCAACTATCAGTGAATTCTGATTTGCTTTACAACTATTTTTTATTTGCTTTACAATTAGAGAACAAGAATGAGCGTGTTGTATGTGTGAGAAATTTGAGTCAAGACGAAGTACTTGAAGCAGCAACCAAGCTAAGGAATTCGCTTGGCAGAAAGGTGGTGAAGATGAAGACTCGACATGTTACAAAACAACCAAGCGTTCAAGGTACATGGTCAACAGCATTGAAGTTATAAGGCTACAGAAAAAAAAAAATCAATGTTAGTGTTTTTGACTTCCTAGGTTTTATAATTTGGATTCTTAAGTCAGAGGTGTAGTCTTCTGGACAAACAAGATAGGGATTATATGGTCTACATGTAGTAAGAAGGTAGACTTTTTCAATTTGATGCACTTCATAATGTAATAATTTACTCATAATGGTCATGTTGAAGTTCTGCATTTGATTTGATGTTATTCAACAGTTAAATCCTCCAATCCTTTGGCTGAAAGACGTTGATTTGCTTTTCTTCAGTGTTTTTCCAGTTTCTTCATTGCCAGGATTATTGATGAGCTTTTAGCTTCTTTTCAGACCATTGTCGTTTGGCTGGTGTAGTAGGGAGAATTTAATCTCCACATAATATTCAGCATTTTGGCTGTGATTATTTGTTTTCCTCATAAATAATACTTGGATTAGAGTCAGTAAGATAGTGTTTGCGCGATTCTTGCAAAATTTTTTGGTGTGTACAAGGCATTGTTTCAGAAAATGTTGATCTCCATTGGTCCTTTCTTGACCTCATAACGATAATTTGTGAGTGAAAAACACAGCTCCAATGGTGGTTTTCATCCACTAGTCATTTTTGGGTTTGAATGGTATTCTACCAACGGAGATTTGCATTGAACTATAACCCAACACGCTACATTGCATCTACTTAGCTAAATTTTTAAGTTAATTCATTATCTTTCTGTAACAGTGTTTATACATTTGATATACAACATTATACACTTAGGGGTCGTTTGATAGGGCGTATAAGAATAATGCTCAATAAGATGTATTAGTAATGCATGAGTTAGTAATGCAAACATTAGTTATACAAAGATTATTTCTTATGCATTGTTTGGTGTGGTGTATTAAAAATTAAAATGCATTGCATAATTTTAAGAAAATTAATTGTTTACACAAATGCCTCCGTATTCTTTTACTTTAAGGGACTTTAAGGATAATTTTGTCTTTAACTATGCTAATGCGTGCATTAATACCCTTTGTATTGCTAATGCTATGATTTTCTATGCATTAGCTATACATAGGATAATACCAAATATAATGTATAACTAATGCTTGTATTAGTTATGTCACACCTCCTTTTTCACCCGAGAGAGGGGATAAGGGAGTTTTTCCTTTAAGTGACATAATCGAAGTTGGGATTATTTATTTAATTTCAGAGTCGCCACTCGGATTTTTTACGGTGTTCCGAGACACCATTTATTTAAAATCTCAAATCGAGTAAAATTTGACTCTGTTTAAAGTCTGCAAACCAGAAGACCGGGTAAGGAATTCTGTTAACCTGAGAGAAGGTGTTAGGCACTCCCGAATTTCGTGGTTCTAGTATGGTCGCGTAACTATTAATAATGAGCCTAATTATCTAATTAATTACATGTTTTAAACCTATTGTGCAGTTTTTAAACCTTTTGAACCACATTTAACATTTATGGAATTATTTTGAAACAAGCCACGACAACGTGCACTTGTTATTTTTGGACACGTTGCAAACCGCGCCACATGAAATGCACCCGCGATTTACAACATGTTTATTTTATTATCGTTTGAAGTTGTGGTCAGGTCGCATAAAATACACACCCGAGTGGGATTTACGTATCACGACTACGCCACGGGGGCCGTACCCATAGTCGTGAAGATTTAATTATGTATCTAAAGCAAACTATTATTTCTATGAGTTATTTGTTTTTATTTGTAAAGCTAAATCAGGAAGTCGTTTGGCTTTAGTAAACTTCTAGTACTGACCATTAAATATTTTGGTCCTAAATGAAAGGAATGGGCCTATTATAGGTATTGTAAATCTGGCCCAGTCTTCGTACTAAATATATTGGGCCAGTTCTGTTTTTATGCAAGCATCGAAAAAATACAACATGTTGTCAAGCTTCAATTCATACATACCAAAAATCACATGGAAACTAATGGCATTTGAATTTTAGTTTATAATATGAACATGATTTCTAACTAAGCCAGGATTGTATTAATTTTGAAACTAAAATATAGTATTAAGACATTGAGCTTTATACCCCCAGACCCAATGACCTGGGTTCAGACTTGTTCAGGCTTATTGGGCCACTTTTACAAGTCTGACCCATCTCCTATGACCTTCATTTAGAAGGCCTAAGGTGCATGGGCTTTCTATTCAATTTAAGAGAAAATATAACGCTACTGAAGTTTAAGAAAAATGGTACAAGCCATGCTACTAATTACAATAATAGGAAATCTAGAATTAAAGGGGAAGGGGATTAATTATTTTACAAATGGATATAAAAAATGACTTTACATAGCTAGTCAAATCTAAATAACAGTGAGGTCTTAAACTAACAGATTCTAACACTGTCTTTCTCAGCTTTAATCAACTAGCCCATGTGCCATTTCTTAGCCAAACAACCCAAACACCTGCACTCTTAATAGAATAAACATTTGTGCATTTTTATGAAGGGAATTTGACCAATTGGTGGCCAGATTCACCTTCCTTAATGCTATTTTTACACATGCCGTCACTTTTCAAGAATTTTAAAACAAAATTCAAACCAGACAGTTTGTTCATGCCATCCAAAGATAATAAACAAAACCTAAGCATGGACTGACACATATAATCTAAATCTACAGCTAAAACACAAATACGTAGATAATAAAACAAGTTCAAACAAAGATTTCATTCAATGTAAACATGGTTACATACCTTTAAAGAGAAAAACAACAAAGAATGACCAAATAAAGGTCAGAAATATAAAGACCAGGAGTTTGAACAGCAGCAATGGAACCAACAACAATAACCCAGAAGATACCAGAAAATCAGCTTCAATGAATCAATTTGAAAACCAGAAAACCACAGCTAGACCAACCAGTTTTTCCAGAAAATCACAACTAAATAGACCAGTTTTCTAGAAGAAACCTCAAGCAAGAGAAAACAGTTTTTTTTCCAGAATGTTTTAATATCCATCTTGGTATTTTTTCAGAATATTTTTGGTGTTTTCAAAGTAGTAATATATTTTTTCAAAAAGAAGAAAAATGTAGTATGTATTTTTAGGGAGTATTTTCAGGATCTTGAGTATTTTTCAAAGCAATATCTATGTGTGTGTGTTTTCAGAAAGTATTCTCTCTAATGTGTATGTGTGTGTGTAAATTTCAGACTGAATTCTTTTCTAATTCCCCCCCTTAATTTTCAGAATATAGTAGCCTTTATATAGGCTGCCTAGGTAGGGTATATTTTAGGAATATTCCTTATCTTTTTAAATTTGAAAATAGTACAATACATCTGTCATTCTTATCCTATTTTCAGCATCTTTGTAACAACTAGGACAACTGTACCATTTCTAGAAAGTTCCTATTTACAGCCACTTTTTTATCCCTGAAAATTACTGTTTTTACTTAGAAAAATCTGATTTAGTAACTTTCTTATTTTATTTTGATGTTTATCTTTATTCTAGAAGCTTCTTGAGCTGTTACATCCAAGATTCCTCGCCTGAAATTCCTAAACTACCCTGAAATACCCCTGAAGTTACCCCCTTAGTGTTCAGGGTTAAGTTATTTATTAATGTTGATTAATTTTGACCTAATTAAGAGACTAAGATCAATAGTTAACACTAAGGAAGAAGCTGAAAGTTAAACTTCTTCAATAGTGACTTGAAATAAACCTACACAATTGAAACTAAGCGAGTTATTTTCAGGATTTAGACTAACTAATTCAATTGGTCCTTAATATGTGTGATTAGCTTAGTAATTAGACTAATTAGTTATCCTAAATTAGGAGTCAATTACATACTTCAGAGCAGTGTATGATGATTAGGAGAAATAATATAAACCTAAGTCAACTAATCATGCACAACTAACATCCTATCAGAATTCAATTTTGATCACAAGTAATTCCCTAATCATGGAAGTTATTCAATTAACACAAATAAGTGATTAATAGGTTGTTTCAGATTAATTAAAAAAAAATGCAACCTAACCTAATAGTCAATTAAAAGAATTACAAAAATCAAGATTAACCTATAACTAAACTGAAAATCAGTAATCAATTAAAGGCACTTGAATTCATGACTAATTATTAGTTCAAATATTCCTAAGACATATAGGATTAGACTAAGGTGAAAGATAGTTAATTAATCCTAATAAACTATTTTAAGGGAAGAAACATTTGAAGGAAAAATCTGAATTCCTAAACCAAAACTAAAATCAATTAAGTCGCACACAAAAAAGATTAACGATTAAACCTATAATAGCATCTAATAGAAGAAGAATGAGAATCAAGAAGGTACATGAAACCCTAATTTAGAATCAAACTCAGTGAGTCATGAACATCAAAATTGGAACTACAACTAAACTTGACAGACAGTAGTCAACTAAAGAAAATTGAAACTCAGACTGATAATTCCAATTTATAGCAACCAAATCAAGGGTTAAACCTAATTTATTTAAACATGCATGAATAAATTAATAACCCTAAACAACTAATAGATTACTTTTAGAAGAGGACACAGTCCGGAAAAAAAATCTGGAAACCCTAACGAAGATTAACACTGATTAAGTCATATAGAGAATCAACTAATAAACCTATACTAATATTCAAAATAGTATTTAATAAAAGAGAAAAGAAACCCATTAAACCCAAATTAATTAGTCTAAGACAAGATAATCAGTAATAAACAACAAAGTCAGAGACTAGAATTAAACGATTGATTTCAGTATAATTAAAGAAAATAAGATAGGGGGGTACCAATTAGGTTAGAACAGGTTCGACCGGATTTGGTTGGCTCGCCGGACTTTGGTCGGATTCCGGTGGGGTTTGAAACGAGTCAAACCCACGTGAATCATTTTCTCTTGTCAAAATCAAGTGACTCACGTAGGTTTGAGCCATTAATTTGCTCTAATTCGCCCAGGGCCGATATTTTAGGATTTCCGAATTCTAGATCTAAAATTACTGGAATTTGGTGAGGTTTATGGGGAAATAGATGAGAGATTGGGGTTTAGGGGAGGAAGGAGATTATCTGGTTAATCTTTGGGGTGATTTGGAGTTGGTCCGCCGCCGGTAGGCAATTTTTCGGGCGGCGAAGATCGGCGGAGACGGTGAGGGCAAGAGAGAGACGAGGGAGATAGGTTA